>NIPM01000484.1:16294-114533 GCA_002738285.1 Holacanthella duospinosa
TTTGACATTTGCTGGCAAACCAAAAGGGTGAGGATTCAAAATATTATTGAAAAAATCTCACCCCCCATTTGATCATAGGTAAAAAAAATTTTTTTTTGATTAATTTACCAACTAGGTACTTTTTGAAAATTGTTTATTGAGCTTCATGAGTATTTTTGTTTTAAACAAATCGAATATTCNTTTTTTTTGATTAACTTACCAACTAGGTACTTTTTGAAAATTGTTTATTGAGCTTCATGAGTATTTTTGTTTTAAACAAATCGAATATTCTTGAAGATGAATGGTTTAACTAATTGGTAAGTTGTTTTATTTTTAGTTATGCACCATGTCAGTTCAACCTAAAAAATTGTTCATATGGAACTACTCTTCTACCCATTCTAACAACCTAATAACCTAACAACAATCTAAACACTACTCTAATACTCTAACAACCTAACATCACTCTAACACCTTAACACCACTCTACCCTAAAAACCTAACAACATATTCACACCCTAACAATTTAACAGCACCCTAACACCCTAACATTCTACAATCTAACACTCTCACACCGTAACACCCTAACAATTTAACACACTAACACCCTATACAGTCTAACAACACCCTAAGAAATTAACACCTTAAATATTCTAATAATTTAACACCGTTCTAACACCCAAATAACCTAAATACCACCCTAACACTAACAGTATAAACAACCTAACACCACTCTAACACCCTAATAATCTAGCATCCTTAACAACCTAACAATCTTATACACTAACAACCTAGTAATTTATTAACCTATCAACTTATCTAATCGTCTAATAATCTAACAACCTAATAACCTAATAATCTATTAATCTAACAATCTATCTAAACAACAATAATTTAATAACCTAACAATCTAGCATTTTAATAACCTAATAATGTAACAATCTTACACCCTAAATCTACTTGATAATCTAACAACCTAACAACCTACCAATCTAATAACATAACAACCTAACGACCATTGATACTCATCGTGTAAAGCAATGGTAAGTAGAAAAAAAAAGATTTTTTATTTAATTAATTTAAAGGGAATATTTTTGTTTAAAATTATTTTTAATTTTGTTTGTGAATTTTCCATTTGTTCCAATTGGCTTTTCTGGTAATGGCCTGTAGAATACTTAAGCTGTAAAGAGAACGAGAAAAATTATGTTACATGATGGGAAGTAGATATGGCGGGAAAAAAATTTTTCCAACGGAATTTTTTTGGCAATGCAATATTCTCAGACCAAAAATTATAAGTCCTTCAAAATGGTGGTTGTTGATGAGAAAGGGGGAAATTCAGGGCCGTTATGCCGTATGAATTGTGTACACTTTGAAACAGCGGAATTTCCTTATTCAAATTTTGGATTTAATTATAAACCTGTCCAACAACTTGTTTTAACTTAAATATTTTCTCAGGTAATTTTTGTAATTAAATATAACTATTATCCTAATGTCTTCTCAAACTCCAAACCGTCAACGGAAATACACTGATAAAGAGGATTTTAACAAAATTATAACACCTCAAGTTTTTCCTGCCAGATTTGAAGGCAAAACCTGAATTTTTTTGCAATGATAGAAATATTAATTCCAGGTTTTTGATTTTTTCGAAAAAATACAAAAAATCGATTTTTTTTATAATTATCAAAAAATAAATTTATTTTTAGTAAAGTGTATTTTCGCATAAACTTTGAAAAAGTGAGTTTGGTATTTATTTTAATGAGTATTGTTTGCGAAATATGCAACACGTTTATTGATTTGCAAAAATCAAAAAATTTATGACTTTTTTAAGCTTGATAATTATCACGAACCCTGATTAATTCATCACAATTACCAGTACAAATTAGTAACGTAGTTGAACTTACTGCAGAACTATGTTGTGTAAGCTCAACCAAAGTGATTGACATCAAGTAAGAAAACTTCTGAACATAGAATTATACCAAAATTTATTTGGAGAGAAAACGGCATGATTGGGATTGTTTTCTTGCTGCGCACATCAATCTTTGAAAGTATTATTTGGTTGAGTAGTGTTGTCAATCGAAATAATTTACCAGGTTCGTCGAGTATGTCTCCGATTTTATGCTCGCAAGGAGTTTCCGACAATGAAGATATTCTTGGAAAGCGCATTGTGTTAATTACTATGTAAGTTGCGTTGTTAAATATTAAATAAAGTGTAATACATGATTTAAGGGCCTGCAGCTTTTCATGTTGTTTTAGCAAGCAAAGGCTGTTACGCCCCTGCACTCCCACCATTTTGAAGCACTTATAATTTTTGGTCCGAGAATACAATAATTTTTAATTATATATGTTATAATGCCGCCGACATTTTCTAGAAATTTCAGAAAAATTGTCAGAGGGATGTTTGAGTTGTAAACAAAGTATGGGCATGTTGAGTAGGAGATGGACAAAAAAAACCTTTTTGATGTTTCCAATGTAATTTTTTCGGCTATGTAGTAAAAAATTTGTGTATTTAATATGCTATGATCCTCTCATCTTATGCTCAATATTTTAGAAAAATCGCCGACTAGTACGGATACCGAATAGAAATAACTATGCACAAAAATTTTTAGGTACCCGGATATCATTTCACGGAACATTTTAAAGAGGGATATCAAGAAATTTTTTATTAAATATTCTGCAGACTCTTTGCATTTGTTAAGAAAGTCAACGAGTTCCTTGCATCTGGCCCTTGTTTTTGGAGAGTAATTTTGCGAGTTTACAACAATATGAAAAAGAAGAGCAAGTTTTTTACTTGAGGCTGACCTAATTTTTTTTACCCTTTCTGATAATGAACTTTGTTGTCCAATAGGAAATGGAGAAACGCTTGACATTTGCCTTATTCATTGCTTACTAAACTTCAACTAACGAAAAAAAATTGAAACAGTTGAGTTTTTAAATAATTGTAAAAAATTTTTATTCATTTTTATTCAGTTTGACAATTTTTTACATATCCCAATGGTACAGATTCAAATTTATTATAAAAATGCCTGTCAATTGACACGGCATCAAATCCATGTCTCACTATATTGACATCCAAAATTTCATCATTTACAAGTTTTATACAATTTATGGTGACCATTTTTTTATTTTCCTTGTCCAATGTTTTTAAATATTCCTTGGCGTGAAATTCCAGACGCTTTGCATATTTCAGAATTGTTGCAAAAGAGCAACGAATAACAGGTTCCCTTTAGTTCAATAAATTGGACAATTCCGTCGACCATTTTCAATTTCCCTAGTTTTTGGCGATTAGTTGTTGAATACAGAGCATGAGTAGTGTCCAATTTTGAAGTATCCAAAATTTCACCAATGGATTTTAGCTTTTCAATCTACACGGCGTCTTCAATTCCAGTAATTGACATTTTAATTGAATCTGTATGACTGTGGAGTATTTTCATACATGATCCAAATAATGGGTAGAGTTGGAAGTGAATCATTTCTTGCAATTCCCATTTTCCATATTTGTAAATTGTTAATGCAATTATACGAAAGTTGACATCTGCTCCTCTAGTTTTTGAAAATGTAAAGAGGCTTAGCTTTTTCGAGATTGGTTCGACGTCCAAAAAATTGTGTTGGAAAAATTTTCTTTTAAATTCAGCCGAACTATGACAAAATTTTGATGTTCCATAGCTCAAGAAGGAAATTGTAAATCGTCCAATTATGAAATTATTTTGTCCCTTGAACCAGTTGCTCATTAATTCAGTTTTTGCTTGAGCTCTCTTTTCAACGTTAAACATTGCTTAATTTTGAAAAATTGCCGCTTCACGGAAACGAAATCCTGCATGCAATTTAACAATTTTTATTTCAATTTTTAGAAAAAATTGTAAATTTCGATAATGATGAACTACGTTAGGTTTGTCGTACATTGTTGAAAGCAACTGTTCTTGTTGAAATTTAATTTTCTTTTCACTTTTTGAAATGGCGTTTTGTTGGTGGGGTGAAAGCATATTAAAATTAATTTTTTTCTTTTCACAAATTGGTGGAAACAAGTGAAAAGAGGAGAGGAAAGAGGTCGTGTAAATGATGAGGAATTGAGAGCCACACTTTAAAAACGTATCCAATTCCTTTTCCTGGGTCAATGTTTGCAATGTCTATACACTTTAACTCGTCGTTTGTCAACAATTGAAAATTGTCAACTGGTAAATTTTTACACAATGCATGACTGTATTGAGAGTTTAAATCCAAAGATAAAATGTTGACTGTAGGCAAAGTTGGATTAAATGGTTCTTATCGAGTGGTGTTTGAGTCGGATCTTTTTGTAGTCAAAATCACTGTCCCTCTCCTGAGTCCACTATCAACAATTNTGATAAAATGTTGACTGTAGGCAAAGTTGGATTAAATGGTTCATATCGAGTGGTGTTTGAGTCGGATCTTTTTGTAGTCAAAATCACTGTCCCTCTCCTGAGTCCACTATCAACAATTTCCGTAATTTTTGGGCATTCAACAATTTCAAGTTCTACATTTAAAAATTTCATTCCTGTCTCCAATGTAAAGCGACTTCCAGAAAATACAAAAACAGGGTCCAATTCGTAATATTTTATACACAAATTTCTGTGCACTCGAAAACGTCACAAATGAATAGGGCATTTTGTGTACCCTTTACTGAAAGAAAATTTTCAAAATTTTCAATTTTAAAATTTTTTGCAAAATTTGTCATTTCCATTGGATATTGTTCAATGTCAAATTTAGATTTATTTTAAATTCCGTCAGCGAGTTTGAATTTAAAAGTTGTAGTTGGTTCATTTTCATTATAGAGTGACTGTCACAATAAAAGTATTTTTCTGAATAAAAAAAAATTTTTTCAGCCTGTAGCATTTCCTGGGCCATTGATGTAGGTTCTGTATCCAGGCGAAAGTTTCGAGCGTCCAAAATTCTAAGATTACGATTTAGAATTAGGCCAATCAAATCTCCATTTTTACAAGAAACTGGAAATGCTCGTGTCACACAACTGTCACTGATTCCTTGCAGTAGCAACTTGAAATCTTTTGGAGTTTCAGAAAATCCCACTGCACAAATAAAATGTGGTATACGTGCTTTTAAATTACATTTTGCACACAAAATCATTTTTGGTGAACAGGCTCGTGGAGATGTTGCTGTAAACCCCAACCATGATGATGATGTAGAGTCTTGGTCGTAGTTGATGAAAATTTTTTTTGACAAAAGTCACAAAATTTTGCAATTTTGTAAATTTTCAATTTTTTTTTGTAGGTGGAATCCATTTGTTTGTTGATTTACTTTTCTTTACACATTTTTTTGCAATTTCTAAACAAGTGTTTATAAAATGTTCAACTGGATAGTCTCCAAAAAATCTTTTTGTTTCACGTATTCCGTCTGGTGTCAATAGCACAAGAGAGTATCCGACAAGCAAATGTCTGCAGTTTACTTGAAAGTTTTTTGAAATTTGACTACACTTTGATTCGATGAAATGAAAAATAAATGACATGGCTCTGTCTCAAAGTCATTTCCGGATAGTTCAACTTGTAAATTTTGTGTCGCAATGGCTTTTTGTTGCACAGAACCCATTGAACATGTGTGGTTTTGTAATGTAGCCTCACTTTTGAATCCTTTTGCACAAATTTACAATGGACTTTGCTATTGTGATTTTGATTTTGGTATTGAAAACTGAATCAATAGGTAATGTCCACTTCTTTTGTTATTTACAACTTCAGTCTGGCAAATAGGGTACATTTTGTTGCACTTGTAGGAATAAACTGATATACTTATGGATGAGTTATTTTTTTCAACAGTGTCAATTTGTTGTAGAGAAACTCCATTTCCATTCATATTGGTTCCAGTAAAGTTTATCAATCCCATATACTTTTCAAAAGTTTCAATTCTTCCCAACGCCCTTTTGGTAGCTTTCTTTTGAGTTTTAATCATACGTGTTGTCGCTTGGCTGGAATTTTTACCTTTCCTTTTTCTTTCTTTATATCACTTGTAACTTTGTCACCGTACAAAGCAGCTAGTACACAAATGTAAAAGCAGGCTGGGGAATCTTTTACGTCTGGAACTAGGAGACCGCGTTTTTTCTGTAAACTCGAGGGTAGTTTGACGTGGCCCCTTCCTCGGAGAATTTCATATTGTCCACACAGCACGGCAATTTTTTCAATGTGTGAAATTGCAAAGTCGGATGAAGGTTCACACAAATAGTTCATATTCACAATAATATAACTCACAAGGCTCACAATTGCATCGTCAATGTAAGACTCATGTCCAACATTAATGCACGGAGAACTTGAGGGAAAACCAGTCTTTTCCTTTCCCGATTTCACTTTCACCAATGAAAAAGACATTACAAATTTGATTCTGATTCCATTAAAAAATCCAATAGTTGTTTTATCAAGAGATGCAATGGTAATTCAATTGATTTGATAAAATTTGCAATTTCTTGAAATTCTGCTTCAGGCGAGTATACAAATGTGACCAAGGAGCCCAAGTGAGACCCTTGACTTTGTTTAAAGACTGATTGGTCAATTGCACTCAAATCTTGACCAATGGTTTGAGGCCTATTCATTCCCGCTCCAACCTGTGGACATGGCCAATCATCTTTTATTGAGGGTAGAAATTTGTAGCAGTGTGCACACAAATGTCTAAAAAAAGCAATTTACATTGAGTATGTGTACTTTTTGTCATTTAATATGGTAAAATCATACTCTGTTTCTTTGTGAGTTTCATTTTGATAAAATGTTGAAGCTTCAAAATTGCAATAGGGACATTTAAACTAAATAAATCAAATTAAATCAATTAAATGATGAAAATGTACAATTTCAAATTTTTATTTCATTTACTGTTCTTTTTTTTCAAAAAAGCTTTATAAGTTTTACATTTGCCAATTTTACACTTTTTACACGAGGGTTTATTTTCTTCCATTGACGGCGATTCTTTTTGTTTATAATTCCACATTCTCGACTGTTAATCTTTTCAAACGATGTTTAAGTATCCTCTTATGATTTCGTCGGCAAGTGCTTCAAATAAAACTCCTAAAAAAATAAAAATTTTTGCTGAAATTTTACAAATTTAGTATAATTTTACCCAAAATTCCAGCCAAAGAAACTGTAAAAGAGGAAGACAGAGAATGCAAAAATTTTATAAATTCAATGACGGTAATGTCTTGTTCTATAATATCAAACAAGACGCCTTGATCCAATTTTTCCGTGAATCCAATCCAATTCAATTTCAATTTCTCGTTTGTAATCAATTTACACTCTTCGGAGTTTATTGCAAAAGCCAAAAAGCACGTTCGAGGTAGAAAGCTGTGTCGAAATTTATTGTTGCAAAATTATGAATCTCCAATTCCACCAATTTGGTTTGTATAGTAGTAGAGATATTGTCCAGAATTTGTACAGTTTTTACAAGAGCTCGAAATTTCTTCAATATTCAAATCTAAAATGGGAAATTTGTAAACTTGATGTGACTTGATTAAATGTTTATACTCACATGCCATGGCGCTGAGCAATAAAAAGCTTGAAACAATAAGAGTGATGAGAGACTTCATCCTTGGATGATGTTGTCATGAGCTCGAGCAAACTGGGAATGAACCAAAATTATGCAAAGCAATGCTATTTATACTAAATTTTATGAACAATTATCCGAGATTCAGTAAATGATAGGCTCTGGATGCAAGTTTTGGCAGCATAAATTTCATTATGTAAAATTAATTTCTTTTTAAAATAAAATTTCAATTTTGTTGCAAGTATTTTGGCACAGTCAGTGGGCGGTATACCACACATTTGAAAATCTTCACTCCGTTTTCCGACTGGACATTTTTCTTACACTCAATTCTGGAAATTTATCATGTAATTTTTTCAAATCATCAACCACCACAAATTTTTTCGATTCAATTTCATTGAGAATAATTTTATCGGCGACAGGGTCAAAGGTGAATGAGGCGGAATTTATTGCAAAAAACTTTTGGCAAAGCTGAAAGAATGCACAAAAAGTCTTGCCAGTCTTTAAAAGACTGAGACCAATTTTGGCAAGTGTGATGATGATGTAAGAGCCATTTCTAGATCATATTTTTCTCACTTCACTCCAGATTTATGCTCGCTAGATATAAACATTTAATTCACACATGCAGCCCAAATGTAAATATATAATTGAGCTACAAGTTAACTTCAATTGATAGTATGATCGAGCTACATTTGCAGTTAATATACATTCACTCGTCTGCATTTGTACTTCAACTAATTAAAAAATTTAACAATTATGAGTACGACAATCACAAGTGCATTTGAGCAACAAATGTTGTTTAGTAACAGGAAAAGGCTGACTACATAGTTAGCTACAAGTGCAGTTAAGCTACTAGAACATTCCAGCGCGTTTAATACTAGGTTTAGTGAATATTTTCTTACTTATTTTGCATTGTGTATACCAAATTTTGTAACTATGTGGTATAACTTTACTACTTTTACTTAAACGGATAGTAGAAAATGGCTTTTCTGGGCTAGTGGTTTAAGCTTAGTATATAACTCAAATGTGATCGGTTCGATACATAAACTTGACTGGAGTACTAGTTGAGAAAAGTCATTTTTTTCTTGTCTGCACCGCTAGCACCATCTGGAGGAAAAAAGTATACAGAAAACTAATTTTTACTTGATTCTAAAGTTTAGCGATCTCGTGAAGAGAATTGTTATATTTAGCTTTCGCCTTTCCGTTTTCAGCAAACAAACTCAAGGTTCAGTATCACTCTTTACTTCGTACAGGTTACACCTCTTTACAAGTGTTGTAATAGGACAGAAATACATTTTCCATCATGATCATTATTACCATACACTCAAAGAGCAAATTCGTGAGGGGATCTGTTTTTCATGGAGTGAGACAAAGAGGAGNGATCATTATTACCATACACTCAAAGAGCAAATTCGTGAGGGGATCTGTTTTTCATGGAGTGAGACAAAGAGGAAGAGTGTAGGATCCATCATTCCCTTATCTTTGACCTAAAAGGTGAATGGGAACAATGGATCGTATTCCGAAATAAACCCAAAGTTGGTAAGATGAGAGTGATCTTTATTGGATCCTCTCTGTTCAAAGGTATAAGNGATCATTATTACCATACACTCAAAGAGCAAATTCGTGAGGGGATCTGTTTTTCATGGAGTGAGACAAAGAGGAGGAGTGTAGGATCCATCATTCCCTTATCCTTGACCTAAAAGGTGAATGGGAACAATGGATTGTATTCCGAAATAAACCCAAAGTTGGTAAGATGAGAGTGATCTTTATTGGATCCTCTCTGTTCAAAGGTATAAGNGTATTCCGAAATAAACCCAAAGTTGGTAAGATGAGAGTGATCTTTATTGGATCCTCTCTGTTCAAAGGTATAAGACAGACTGACCAAGCAGTAATCTCCTTGGTCAGATAATAATATTCATTTAAATTATAAATTTAATTATAAAGCGACTCCAGTGGCTACAGGAGGTCTCGGATCAGTATTGGGAGGAATTGCTATATACGCTATTCCGTTAGTGATGAAATACATTTTTTCTCACGCGAAAGAGGTTGCTATCAGAACAATTTCAGACATTACAGCGAACGGTGATTCAGTAAAAACAGCTTTGAAACGGAACAGCCTTGGATTCATCAAGAACGTGGGTTCAGGAATATTATTATCCACAGCTCAGTCTTTTCAATCTGGAAAAGGTGTGGCAAGAAGAAGCAAAACACAGATAATAAAGGTGAAGAAGTTAAAAATTAAGTTAAATTACTAATTCAAATAAACTAAATTATTATTCAGGTAACCAATAAACAACGGTTGATAAAATCGAGGAGGAAATTTGCGGCAATACATACTCCCAAAATTTCGCTAAAGAAACCGAAGCAGAAGGTCAAGTCAAAAAAGCGATTGATAAAAAAGTCAGTGTCAAAGAGAACAAGACTTGATATTTTTTCATAATGTCTTTACTCCACACTTTATCAAAGCCAGCAATCCGTGGGGAAGTTGATTTGTTCTCGATTCCATCTACTGACACCACATGCGATTATAGCATGTATGAAGAGTATCAGCCTATAGTTAATGTCCAGGACTCATCTAACAAGATTGAGTTTAAAATTCCGGGAAATAGAAATCACTATTTGGATCTTTGTGACAGCTTTATTTACGTGAGGTTGAAAGTAACCAAGAAGGATAAAACAAATTTGCCTGATGACTCAACAGTTGGAACAACAAATTTGTTTCTTCATTCGCTATTTTTTCAATTAGATATCTACTTCAACGAAAAGCTTGTCTCCACAAGTAACAATGGTTATCCTTACCGAGCTTACATAGAAACGTTATTATCGTATGGAAATGAGTACAAAAGTTCACAAGGAAGTTGTGCTTTATACTATGAGGATACTAATAGTGGTATCGCTGATGATACAAATTTGTGATGGAAGAAGAGAAAGGAGTATATTTTCAAGTCGAAACAAGTCGAGCTTGTGGACAAACTACGCTTCAATTTAGCGACTCAGCATCGATACATCTTGAACGATGTTAACATAAGGATTTGTCTTACTTGCTCATCTGATTCATTCGCTTTGTTTTCTGAAACTCCTAATGACGACGCAATAATCAAATTAAGCTCTGCAACTTATTACATTTGTAAGCAGATTCCTTTCCCAAGCATCATTCTCGCACATCAGAGGTTGCTTGAAAAAGGAGAAATTGCTCAGTATCTATTCAAAAATACGGAAATTAAGTACTTCACCATCTCACAGGGGAGCTCCTCTGCCGTAGAGGAGAATATATTCTTGAATACTGTTCCAAGCAGAATTGTGATTGGATTTGTTGATAATCTCTCTTTCAATGGAGACATTAGCTCAAACCCATTTTGATTTCATCACTTCAACATCAGGAGTGTAAGTATGAGTGTCAACAATATTTCAATACCGATACGTCTACTTACGTTAGATTTTGAGCAAAACGAGTACTTACTCGCCTACTACTTACTGTTTGCGAGTACTGGTATTGCTGGTCAAGACATTGGTCTATCATTTGATCGTGAAAGCTATAAGGAGAACAATGCACTATTTGCATTCGCAATTCAGCAACCAACTGGGAACGAAGCCTTGCTCCACTTGGAAAAATCAGGAAGTCTGAAATTTGAAATTCAACTGAGCAAAGCGCTGGATAAATCTATCCACTGTATTGTTCTATCTGAGCAACAGGGAGTACTGGAAATAGATCGGTTTCGCCAAGCTGTTGTCATCATGAATACCGTCGAACTACTTCACATCTTGCAAACCAGTATAAATACCAACTACTATTACACAGCTGTGATTCCCAGCAATGAGCTACGAAATTTGCATCAGAAAAGTTTGGCTGCCATCTTGAACTAAGATACTTCAGCTGAACCGGGATTGCATTGGTTAGCAATATTTAAAGACAGAAAGTCTAATGAAGTTGAATTTTTTGATAGTTGTGCGATGCCGCTTTCGTTCTATAATCAATCTATTACAGAATTTTTAAAGCAGACAGGCAGTGTCATTCGCAAAATAAAAACTAGAATTCAATCTGGATCGAGTAATGCTTGTGGCCAATTCTGTATATACTACCTTTTACATAGAACTATTGGATTAAGTTACGAAAATATTTTAAGTCGATTTAGTCAACATACATTAGAGAGCAATGACTTTATTGTACTCAAATTTGTAAGGGATAACTTTCATGTAAATTTTTCGAAGGGGTTGGGAGAATCAACCAGGGCTTCAGCAGTAGAAAATCTTGTGTCCGTGATTCAGTGCTGTGAGGTTCTTAGGAAGATACCGTTATCATAAAACTATATTTGGTGTGATACTCTAGTACACAGAATTTGAAGATAATAAAATGAACCAAAAACAAATTGACCAGGTTTACAGAAACGTTGAGTCTACTGGTGGTCTGAGCAACATTAATCGAGTAAGTGCAATTTGCGGCATATCCACACAAAAAGCAAAGGATTATCTGCTAACACAAGATTCCTATACTCGACATAAGCACCGAAGAACTAAATTTAGACGACGGAGAGTTACTACACCAGGCATAAACTATTTATGTCAAGCAGACATTGTGTTTCTCCCGAAATACATGAAAAGTAACAAAGGATACTCTTGTCTGCTTACTGTCATCGATCTATTTTCTAAATATGCATTTGCAGTTCCGATGAAATCAAAGCGAGCAATAGAAGTCATTACAGCATTTGAGTCTATACTGCAAACATGCACTAAACGACCAAATTTTTTGGAATGTGATCAAAAGACAGAGTTTTGGAACAAGAAGTTCGTTGCATGGCTAAATCTTCATTCAATACAAATGTACCACAACTACTCGGATTTTGGATCAAGCGCGGTTGAAAGATTCAATAGGACCATATGTAATCAAATATCTAAGCATTTGACGATGAGTGGTCAACAGAAATATATTGATGTTCTTCCGTCGTTACTGAAACCCTACAACAAAACGGTACACTCACGTACAAAACTTCGCCCAGTGGATGTCAACAAACATAATGAAATTGATGTTTGGATGGAATCCTATAAGGATCTCTATGACCAGCATACTGGATCATCTAAGTTCAAATTATATGATCGTGTTCGAATAGGCAAATTAAAAGGAAAGTTTGAGAAAGGTTATTGGCCTACGTTTAATACAGAGGTTTTCGAAATAAGCGAAGTCATCAACTCAGTTTCCATTACGTAACGGATAAAAGACATGAATGGAAATGTGATTAGTGGCATTTTTTACGAACAAGAGTTTATTCGTCAATGTCGTCATTTTATCTAACTCTCCCATCGAATGGCTCTCAGAAATACTTTCCTTCGAACAGAATTGCAAACTATAAGATCAAGCTTCCATGCAAAGTTCAACTGAAGCCTTGTCTTATGTCTGTTCCATTCGCACATTGACCGGACAAAATAATGACAACTTGATAATTTACTCAGAACAANCCTTGTCTTATGTCTGTTCCATTCGCACATTGACCGGACAAAATAATGACAACTTGATAATTTACTCAGAACAACAAGGTGGTAATATTACTCTGAATCTTCAACATTATAGGTCAGCTTTTCAACTAATACAGGAAGTAAATTCAAAGTTACAGAAACACAAAGTAGACTGTCGATTTGTTTACAGTGAGTCGAAGAGACGAGTAAGCCTTGAGATTGGTGTTGGATTCACAATAGAAATCAGTGCACAACTGTCTGACGTGCTAGGATTTGATGGGAAAACTGAGTTCACAAATAAGTTTNAACAAGGTGGTAATATTACTCTGAATCTTCAACATTATAGGTCAGCTTTTCAACTAATACAGGAAGTAAATTCAAAGTTACAGAAACACAAAGTAGACTGTCGATTTGTTTACAGTGAGTCGAAGAGACGAGTAAGCCTTGAGATTGGTGTTGGATTCACAATAGAAATCAGTGCACAACTGTCTGACGTGCTAGGATTTGATGGGAAAACTGAGTTCACAAATAAGTTTCAGGATTTATCACAATTCTTTGTTGGAAAGTTTGCAGCAGACTTATTTGCTTGAAGATACCATATGTTCATTTATTCTGATATTATTCAACCACAAATAGTTGGATCTACTCTTGAGCCATTATTACGTATGGTGAACATCGTTTTCGAAGAAGGGCAAGCTTTTACACAAACTTTCGCTAATCCTTTTTATATCCCACTNTTATTTGCTTGAAGATACCATATGTTCATTTATTCTGATATTATTCAACCACAAATAGTTGGATCTACTCTTGTGCCATTATTACGTATGGTGAACATCGTTTTCGAAGAAGGGCAAGCTTTTACACAAACTTTCACTAATCCTTTTTATATCCCACTGTCCAGAAGCAAATTTGATGTAATTTAAATTATTTTGTGTGACGAATTTGGGNTTATTTGCTTGAAGATACCATATGTTCATTTATTCTGATATTATTCAACCACAAATAGTTGGATCTACTCTTGAGCCATTATTACGTATGGTGAACATCGTTTTCGAAGAAGGGCAAGCTTTTACACAAACTTTCGCTAATCCTTTTTATATCCCACTGTCCAGAAGCAAATTTGATGTAATTTAAATTATTTTGTGTGACGAATTTGGGNCTAATCCTTTTTATATCCCACTGTCCAGAAGCAAATTTGATGTAATTTAAATTATTTTGTGTGACGAATTTGGGGAGGAGCTTCCAATTGACAAAGGACAAGTAACCTTGACACTACACATCAGGAAAATTCAAGTACTATGATTCATCAGAGCTACGAATTTGAATCTACTCAGTTACATCATCCATTTACATATATTGTTGCTGGAGGTACCCAATGTGGTAAAACTACCTTCGTGAACAACTTGATTTAGCATCTGGACTCCCTTATCATACCTCGAATAGATGATGATAATTTTCTATAAGGAATACCAGCCAGGCTTCGATTTGATGAAGTCATGTGACAAGAGAGTTAGATGTGTGGAAGGACTAAATTTAGAACTTATTCATGCCAATAACACTCTTATTATAATTGATGACCACACAAACAATTCAAGAATTGTTCACGTGTGGAGTACATCATCGGTAAGGAAAAATATACATCATCAACTCAATAAATTTGATGATTTGATTTATGGTAGGCCTATATCTGTGATCTTCCTCTCCCAAAATCTGTTATCGCAAGGAAAATATGCAAGGGATATTCGACTTAACACACTACATAAAAATTTGTAAGACTTCCTCATTTTCTTCACAAGTCCTATATTTGAGTCGTCAGTTGAACCCCCGAAAACCTAGTGCAATATTCGAAGCCTACGAACAAGCAACTTAGAAGCCATACACATCTCTGTTCCTGAACTTGCATCCGAGCTGTCATGATCATTTGCGTATTCAATCTGGAATTCTACCAAACGAAGACCACGTAATATATCTACCTAACTAAGTTAGTTTCCATGTCATGACCAAACGGATTCAGAGGAACAAGCAGTTTTTAGAACTAGTTACAACAAGAAAGGGAAAAAAAGAAAACATCTTATCAAAAAAGCGTCTAGAGATAACATCGACGCCGTGTCGGAGCTAGCCCTCAATACACTACAAGGAAACGTACAATTGAGCGAATTGCATAAAAAAAAACTAAAACGCCATAGGGAAAGTATAAGAAATTTAGCAAAAAAAAATTTTCTATAAAGAAGAAGAAGGAAATTCTTGTGCAAAAAGGAGGATTTTTACCTTTACTTATCACAGATATACTCTCAATACTTGGTGGACATGCCGCAAATTCTATTAGTCACGTAGCTGGACTATAATGTCGAAGAAAATGGAACTCATCCTTCAAATAGAGTACGAGAAATTGATTGGTTCTTATCATGCTGGTCAATTATTACATAAGACAGCAACTCCTTTGAACTCCTTCAATAGAAAACACAACTCATCTTCGGAGTTGCTACATTTGGAGAATTTAACTGACGATATCAAGCTTTCTCTCTTCAATTCAGTCATAAAAGGATTAAGGACCCATTTCCAAGAGCTAACTCAAAGTCCATTACCGGTTCATGTAGTATTTTCGAGTTTTAATAGTTTTTCTACGACTGACGCTGTACAGAAAATTCCAATGTCGATCGCTGCTGTTCAAAATAAAATTCCTCACTTGAATAACTAAGCGAAATGTTACCTCCAAGATTCCGACATGCGGCCATGTATATTATAACGGCGCTAGAGAAGGAACCTAATGAAATTTCATGGAATGAAGGAGGAGAAGTTAGATTCAACGGGACCCTCAGAGATGGGGCTAATATTATCGACTTACTCTCATACATGCTAAGGTCAACAGTCAAGAACACCACTCCTCCGCCTGGAGCAAATACATTCCTATATATTTTGAAAAGTTGTCGATTCCAAATACTATTATGGGTTTGACTTTACGAAATAGAATTTCATCGCAGACACTAAGTACATTAAAGAGACGGAGGACATTAGCCCCTAATGACTTGGAGGAACATGACTCAAATCCCGATGCGGCTGAGTTCAACACTCCTTTAGGAGTAATTGATTTAAAGTGATGAGGGTCATAATCCACGTTGTCTAGAAAAGAAATTTTATTAAAAATACCAAACGTTTCGACTTGTTGTCTTCTTCAGTGGATGAGATAATTGAAGATTTGAATTAATAATTAATAATTGCGTAAAGAAATTTAAAAATATTGGATTTTAAAATGGTAGGAAAGTTTTGTTTTAGTTTTTCGAATTTGAAAATCTTGTTGTTATGCCAATTTCCTTAAAAACGAGAACTTCAGGAGTAAGTTGAGTTTCTTATAATAATTCTTAAACAGTTACGTGCCATCATTGAACTGGTGAACACATTCGAGTTCAATCAAAAATGGACAATCAATTGCAGAGAAGTTGGTGGAAGTTGCAATTTTGGTGCAAAAGGGACCCATATTTCCAATCTTCTGCACTTTTTCCAAACGATTACAGAGTTATCAAGGATTATTAGATAAGACATTTCCGGATTCTATCCGCATGGCAAATGCAAACTATTTCTATACTGGCACATCTGATATCGCTGTGTGCTTCTATTGTGGGCTCTGTTTACATGAATGGGTTGAAATGGACGATCCCTGGATAGAGCATGCAGAGCATTCACCTGGTTGTGCTTACTATGTGCTAAATAGACACAGGCAAAATGACTCGATCGTGGTAAGTATAAGTCATTATTGTCTTTTTGAAATATACAATTCCTGTACATGACATCTGTAAATCTTGGTCGCTAACTCTACCACTTCGGGATCCTCTGCTGCCCTGACGGAAGAAGACACCAGCAACTGTATGAGTAGANCCACACGACAACTGTATGAGTAGATTAAATTTTACCTCAAAATAAATTATTGAATCTAAAGTGAGTAACTAAAGGAGTTAATTGTTTAGATGGAAAAAACAGAACTTCAAATTCATAAAACTGAGTTTCAAGAAATTGCTGCCAAAAACGATGAAATCCAAAACCTAAAAAACATAATATTGTGCAAAATCTGTCTGTCTGAAAATGCATCGTACTTGTATGTACCATGCTTTCACTTAGCTACGTGTCTTAGTTGTACCACAAGCCAACTAAAATGTCCCATCTGTCGTAGTGAAATAGACCTTATTATGAAAGTTTATTTTTAATGTTAGACCACAAAAATGAGTTACCCTTACTAAAATCTTACTTATAATTAGGCTTAATTAAATAGTGTCCATAGGGTAAGGTTCTAATTCCATCAGAGAGGATGTACCGTTTTGAATCAAATCCATGTGCTTCAAACTTTCTTGCTTGAATATTGTAAATTTTGTGTTTGTAGGACCTTATTGTGTTAATATTACATGCTAAAATGTTTTGATATATTTATATTGATGAAAATATTTTCTAATCCAGAATAAGTAATATTTCTCCTTTGGATATGTTGGGGAATTCCTTTTAGTGCCATTTTTTAAGTGGCGTTAAGTTGGTGTCTTCAGAGCTACCGGAAAAGCAATACGCCTTTGGTCCGAGACCGGTAAATCTGTAAAGAACTTTTCCATTTACTTCATCTTTCATTTTTCTTATTTTAGATTTGTTCTTGAGGGAAAACAATGGATCTGTGTGTGGTAGAGCACTTGTGTCAAATAAATCTGCGTCGGGTAAAATATCTTGGTATAAATCTGCTGTCTTGTTTAGGTATGACAAGCTATCCGTGTCAGTCATCAGAAGTTCTGCATTCGATCCCCATTTCTCTTTCACGTAATCATAATGAAATCGAGCCATGTGGAGCTTACTAAGTTCCAGCACAGAAAATCCTGTGTATATTACCTTGTTCAGAGTCACACAATTTCTTTGCATTTTAAAGGCAACTACCTGGTATGTCGTGAGACAAGAATTGTGCTCTAGCTATTAACTTAATAGCCTTTGCATGATCATTTACTAGTCTAATGTTCATTCTCTTTCAAACCGACTCCATTCCTTTACCAAATATGGCATTCACACACAATTTATGGAAAACTCGCTCGAACTCGTTTTGAGCACTAGCCCTTTTGATGCTTTTAAAATTCACATAGGTTTTCAGCCATGCACATTGTTTAAATGCTAGTATTCGATGGATTTTGGTGAGCACTAAACCTTTTTGGACGTAATATTTCAGATTACGATAGTGGCAGATGTAATTTTGTCTAGCTGATAAGTGTGGGACTAGTTTAGTCTGATTCTCCATATACTTGATTGGGAGATTGGACAGAAGTTTTCTTTGGTAAGGACTAAATTTGGTTGCAGGAATCGATGTGCGTTCAACTGCTAGAGGATAGTCTTGATGAGCCAGATGCAGATGACTCGGATATGTAATGTCTACTTTCAAAATGTATCCGATCTTGTCATCATCCTCAACCGACATGATGTCAAATTTGTCAATAAGATCCCGTTCCAAAAATACAAAATTACTACTGGCAGCAAGTGTTCCATCGCCTTCCCATAGAGNGCAGCAAGTGTTGCATCGCCTTCCCATAGAGATTAACCATGTCCCAAAATACTATATATTTTTGATCATTTTCATCCCCTGTACCAAGAAATCCTTTCACGTATTTGTTGTTGGCGACGGCATGTCTCAGGCTTATTTGTAAAATTCCTCCTAAGACAGACCAATAACCTGTATTTACAAGAACATTAGTTACAAGTTACGCAACGACTTTAATTTAGTAGTTACTTCTTGTTCCCATTTCCAAGAATAGATAGACATCGATGTCAGTGATCAACTCAAGTCGAATTCCCGACATTTTAAAAGCTGCATCCCAAGCCAGACCTGGAACCGAAACGTAGTGTGCAGGATCCAGTTGAAAGTTTTCTAACGACATTTCTCTGAATTGCTCAAAAACGCAGGCCAAGAGTAATGTATCTGACAGCAGATACAAGTCATGGAAAGCCCCTAAATTGTCTAAACAAAAACTTCGGAAAACCTTCTTAGCATATGAGTAGTCCTGTCTGGATATTCCGTTTTTTGTCAAAGAATTGAAGAATTGACTTCTTTTTGGTAGTTGAGTTTCTTCAAACCTGCTCCAGGAGTTAATATAGTCATATGGGTAAACTCCCTTTTGAGTCATGAGTTCAGACTTGTCACCAAATACTTCTTCCAGAATAGAAAAACTGTTTCCACCTTTCAGTTTTAGATTCGCCACCAACTCGCTGAGGCTACAATTCATAACTTGTAAAGAGTCCACAAATTTCAACCCGTCCACACTAACTGACAAATATTTTTCGGTGTTGGTTGGTAAAACCGAAATGTTTTTCCCCATTTTATTTAGTCCCTGTATAACTAGATGATGATCGTAGCCTCTGAAGGTATGCATCTAAAAAAGATAATTTTGAACGGTTACTCAGTATTGGTAGGTAATTGGTTCAAATTGCTTACGAAAACTGGGAGGATATCCTTTTGAGTGTAGTTCAGATTGCAACTTTGATGACTCGCTCCTCGATATAAACCTGTGTTTTAAAATAAAATATTAATAATATATCATTTGTTGAAAATGTTATAAATCTAAAGCAATATAAATAGATATTATAAATGGATGTTAGCAATGTATAAATACCTGTTAGATGATTATGATCTCTGCATTTTATGTCCTCAGGATATTCTTCAAAAGTAAATTCACAAATGTGACATTTAGAAGCTGCATTGTAACGCTGCTCGTCAACCTCTGTCATCAAAAGGGGTATGTTGGTTTTGTAACTGTCGGTAACAATGTTTGCTATTTCCAACAAATCCTGAAGGAATACATCCACAGCGTCATTGCCTCGGTAAACCCTGTGTGCTACCAAACTTGAGTCTTCTTTGACCACAGCATAAGAAAATCTTGTTGGAATGTGTATTTTCTTTTTCTTGGTTTTAGCTTTTTTTGTTTGAGGGCTGAGGCTATGTGCGTTTGTCAGCATGCATTCCATGTCCGCATAAACGACATATCCCACCTTTAACTTCGGTCAAAAATTCTCAAACGATATAGACTGTGGAGTACCGTGCTTCACGCTCGGCATCTTTACTTTCTGATAATTAAAATTGTCACAGTGATTACGATGGGATCGGAAAATACATTGTCCGTCACATGTTGGTAGTTCACACTTTTGTTTACATAAAGGAAATCTGTGCAGACAACTATAATACAGAACCCTCCTCAAGTAATAGAATTAAATGAAGTTCCTTGAACCCTATAGAATAGTTCCTTGAACATAATATCAAGGAACCTAACTTTATATGTGAATAAAAACCTTTTTTACAAACGATGCACTTGTGTCTTAAGGGAGGATGTCTTGAAACTCGACTATGTTGAATTCTGCGGCATCTTGACATATGAACTAAGAATCTGCTTAATGTTTGATCCTCGGTACCGCATACTCCACAGGTGAAATCCGTTGACTCAACCTGAAAGAAAGCGACAGTGTTGCGGTAATTAAACTTTTCATCTCATAATGACAAAGGATTCTTACATCAAGTTGTGTTGTCATTTTGGATTTGACTTGATGAAATCGTGACACCTTACTGGTTGGAATTACTTAAAAAAATTGATACTGTAATAATATTAATGTTCTAATAACAGAAAACAATCATTTTAGACTACTTACATGACCACTGCGTTTCAAATTTTGAACTCTTAGTATAGTTTCTGAAATGTGTTAGTATTTCTCCGGTAGGTGGCGTCTCAATCAGTAGATTCGGAATCAAACTTAATTCTACAAAATTTTCTAAAAAAAAATTTTTTTTAACTAAAATAAATTTTGAAAATTATAAATTTGAAAATTATCAATGAAAAGTTGCAAATATGAAAATAAAACTTGAATTGATTGTTTAAGATAACTAAGTAGATCATTATTATTATTAAATAACAAAATAAAAAATGTTTTGGAAATACTGAACAAAAAAAAAGTAAGAAATATGTATATTTATATAAAACTCTGCAATATTTGGAATTTAACGGAGTTCAAAGACATTTCTCATGACATTTTTGACCTCTGAATTTGCATTTCTATTTAACAAAGAAAGAAAAGTTCATCTATTCTTCTCTACTTTCATCACTTTGTGTTAGCTAATTCATTTTTATTTCAGTTCCAATCGTCGTCTAATCAAGTTGCTTCAAAGTGAAATTCAAAAATTAGTTGGACGGAAATGAGTTTAAGCAAAATTAGCAGAGGTAAGTAAAGAATTTTTTAGAGATTTTTTTAGTATAATCCAGCCAATGTATTTTCAAAATTATTTTTAAATTGTTTAATAAAACCCATATATTTGAAACAAAAATAATATACATACTTTTTTGAATTTCAGTTTCTGCCAGCACCGTTGACTTAGAGTGCGATGGATATTTACAAAGAAAAATTGCTACGAAGCCTGACGGAAAGATTGGTTTTACACAGAAGACAAAGGCTAAGAGAGCTGTCAAGAAACAAGGTACAGTAATATTACATCGATTATAATGGAAAAAATTTATCAACAAATAATTCTAAATTCGATAAGGAGCCAGCAACCTAACAGTGAAAGTGAAGTAGAAGAGATGGACTTAGAAGCAATGGATCTCGCAAAGGCAACTGTAGCGCAGCGCAACCCAATTGAGCGCAGCCAGCTTTTCAAGTGAGAAGTGAAACAGCTCATGAAGAAGACGGTTAGAGCACAAGACGTGAGTTTCATTACTTCAAAAATCATTTTAAAATATATTTTGCTGAAAGTTAATAATTTATGCAGGACTCTGATCCAGATTATGAAGAACAACAAGACGAAGAAGATGAGAATGAGGAGGATGTCTTTGATGAAGACGACGAGGAACGAGAAGATAACGAGGAGAAGATCGATGAATCTGACTTCGATTCTCCGAGTGATGAAGCTGAGATGCCACATTTGACTCAGAGTACTCTCATCAAGAAGTTGGAGAACAAAATCAGACACATTAGCCATGGAAAGAAGGATATTCCAAAAGTAAGTGATTGGAAATATTACTGTAGCTCAAATCGTAATGATATTTAATTCTATCTCCTCACAAAATCAGATGATGGAAAGAATTCTCATGGCGTCATCTCTGCTAAGGTTCACAAACTACCCAAACAGCTACCTAAGACGGCTGTAGTGGTGAAGAAGACTTCTCGTGGTAAGATATCTAAGACCTCAGAGAAACAAAAGCAGATGCCTTCCAACGTAAAGGCTTCTAATGAAGAAACAACTGAAAAGGTAATATAAAATTATAAGTCAAGGATTTCTCTCATGAATAATTTAATTTAGCGCACATACGGGGTAGAACCCAAAGGAACCAAAAGAAAGACATGCGCTACAAAATCATTCAATGATGACCATGTCTCTGAGACTGAGTCCAGCGGTTCTCAGAAAAAACGGACTAACAACTCTCAGTTGGCTAAGGTAAATACTTTGTTGAATTCCAAATATTCTCGAAAAATGGTACAAATTAATTAGACCTTTCCGATTGTTACATTTGACAGAACAGAGGAAGCTTCCAGGATTTAGCTCCTGAGGATTCAAAACGTTTCAGGAAAATAAAGGGAGTATCATTCCATATTGGAAAAAGTGTCTTCGTAAAGTCCGAACCTTATGGAGATACGAATTGGATCATCATTCGTCACTATGATCCTTTATCTGGACAAGCTAGCCGAACAAGGGGGATTAATTTGCAGATAGACTATTTTCCCAATCTCAAGGCAGCAATAGACGCCGCTTATGAGGACTACATCAACGCTCCTCAAGTGTTTGCCGGTAGTTCAACTACTATCTAACTCAAAAGTGTTGTTGTACCAACAATATTATTACATTGATTGCTTCAAATTTGAATTTGAATAAATACTCAATGCTTATCCTCTTAACAGCCTCGGTAAAGAAAAAGTAAAAATTAGGAATTGTGGAAATTTAAAATTCACTTGCACTCGTCTTTTGCTAGAAGCTCGATTTGTGACGAGACACCGGTTGAGCACATACATAAAGAACACTAGTAAGTATACAGCTCAATGTCAGTTATTACTCTTGTAAATTTTGCTACTGAAAAACACTGCTAGTGCAACTGAACTGCACTAGCAGCGGAGCTGTTCATAAAAAACTCGCTACTTACGTAAATAATACTCACCTTTGTACACATACATACATAAACAAACATANAAAACACTGCTAGTGCAACTGAACTGCACTAGCAGCAGAGCTGTTCATAAAAAACTCGCTACTTACGTAAATAATACTCACCTTTGTACACATACATACATAAACAAACATACATGCACATGTACGCGTACAGATGTATGTCCACATACATAGATTTCCAATCAATTTTACCCTTTCGTCGTCGTTGCATTATTTCCAAACAGAAATGTTAGGAAGTATAAGATTCGGTAACAAAAAATTTCTCTTTGCTAAATTAGCTAAAAAGTTAGTACCTGATCTAACAAAAAATCAATATCTAGTACTGTAAAATCAAAGTTTGAAAATCAAAGGCTGACGATGGATAAAAAAGTATGGGTAACTCTGTACACACATCTGTACACACATTTATAAACATAATATAATTTGTAAACTTACAAACATATGCAAACAAACATGTATACACCTACCAACATATGTAGGACCACACATGTAAATATACTTACATACAAAGTATACTATTACTAAATTTTAAACAAAATTTACGAACGGTATTTTCAAGCTGATTAGCTTAAAAATCTTTTTTTTTTGGATAAGACGGTGGTTGGGGTATACATTTTTGGAAGGTGTTAAAAAATTTTATTTCTCTAACGAATCATAACATTTGAAGGCTTTTGAGGCAGTTTTCTAAGTGTTTTCAAAAAAAATTTTTTTTTAACTGGTTCAAAAGTCTTAAAATGTTATGATTCCTGGAGATATGCAAAAATCCAGAAAATTTTTTTTGAGAAAAAAAACTTGGAAATTTTTTGACACCAACCAAATGCAACCACCAACTGCATAAGACCCTCCAAATCAATCTTATTCAATTAAACTCACAGTCTGGATCTAACGATCTGACAGACTTTCCGATGTACAGTGTGTTTGTAAATGTGGTATAGGCTTTTGAAAATCTGTAGCTCGAGTAAATTACGACTGATTGTTGTTATCGATGCCTCATTTTACAGCTAAAAGCCTAGAAGGATTGTGTGAATTTTGACAGGCACTCAGGTCAACGGTTACTAAGGCCAAATTCCAGTCAAAAGGCAAGAGCAAATTTTTATCATTAAGTTGGCATGGGAGATTTATGATCCATTTTTATAAACAATCCTTAGCAACAGAATTGTTAAACCCTATTTATGCTTTACTTCTTGCTTAAGCAACAATCTAGAGGGTATCAATTATAATTAATTTCTGTTCATCACAAATAAAAAAATTATGATTATTATCATTTACGCGAGCTATTGATTTCTATACCACATTTACAAACACACTGTATATTTATACAATTTTTGTGTTGGTTTGTTGTGGACCTAAAAGCTTTGAAAAATAAAGTAATTTGAAAATTAAAATATTGTCAGCTGAAAACTAATTAAGTCTAATGAAATTAAGTGAAATTTAAAGTCTGTGGAACTTTCTCACATACATTTATGCAAGTGGGTAACTGAGATGTAAGCCTCACACTATCAACTCATGCTCAAGTTCAAGAACATTAAGTGACTTTACAACTCAATGCGAGTTGCTACTCTTGTAAATATTCCTACTGAAATACAGTACTGCAGCTGAACTGCACTAGCAACAGATATGTNGCGAGTTGCTACTCTTGTAAATATTCCTACTGAAATACAGTACTGCAGCTGAACTGCACTAGCAACAGATATGTGTCATATGTAAACATATACTTATGTAAATCTGGGGTAAAGTGAGAAAAATATGATTTAGAAATGTCTCTTACATCATCATCACAAGTGCAAAAAAATTCAATCTTTTCATGAGAAAAAGGGAAATCCAAATAGTGTCGAGAAAATGCATAATAATAAAAAATTTTCAATTTTTTAAGCAAATTTTAAATAAAGTAAAACTTACCGGAATTTGTAAATTGGTAAATCCTTGCGTCAATTTTTGAATTGAGCGTTCAAGTTTCAATGTTTCCAAATTTTTATGCTTTAAAAACTCACTAGTTTCCACAATACCTTTTTGTAATTCTTCGGCAAGAACCTTGGAACAATTCATGCCAACAGTAGCATGGGACCCACAGTTTTCACACGGCACTCGTTTCAATGCTCGCTTTTTAATCAACGACACTATTATGGTTTCTTGATCACTAAACAATTTTCCAATCGACACAGTTTTTGAAGCAATAATTTCATCGTAAAATTTTGGTTCATTTTGCTCACAAAGTCGGTAAATGTCATTTTTTATGCACACNGAAGCAATAATTTCATCGTAAAATTTTGGTTCATTTTGCTCACAAAGTCGGTAAATGTCATTTTTTATGCACACAGTCAATTTATTTTCAGCAAGTAGTGGAATTAAATAAAACCAGTTGGAAAATGAATACGCAGAATTGTCTGTAATGAGATTAAATTCATTCTCATAAATTTCCAAATTTTTGTTTAAAAAGCACGAAATTCCAACAATATTCATAGCGATGGGTAGCAATGTCACAAAAATGAAACTGGTTCAGCCTATTTAGAAATAATGGAAAAGGTTGTGGTTTATATAGTTTCATCAAATGAGTAAAAAGTTAAAGCAGTAGGAAAAGCAAAAATGAAAATAAAAACCTCTAGAGACCGACAGGCCAATAGAGTAAAATAAATACTCCCAGAGACCGTCTGGCCAATGGGGTAAATTGTTAAAGCAATAGCAAAAGCAAAAATGACAATAAGAAAACATGAAAATAAAAAACTCTAGAGACCGACAGGCCAATAGAGTAAAATAATAACTCCCAGAGACCGTCTGGCCAATGAGGTAAAATGTTAAAGCAATAGCAAAAGCAAACATGACAATAAGCCAAAATGGAAATTAAAAACTCTAGAGACCGACAGGCCAATAGAGTAAAATAAAAACTCCCAGAGACCGTCTGGCCAATGGGGTAAAATGTTAAAGCAATAGCAAAAGCAAAAATGAAAATAAAAACCTCTAGAGACCCTACAGGCCAATAGAGTAAAATAATAACTCCCAGAGACCGTCTGGCCAATGGGATAAAATGTTAGAACAATAGCAACAGCAAAAATGAAAATAAAAAACTCTAGAGACTGACAGGCCAATAGAGTAAAATAAAAACTTCCAGAGACCGTCTGGCCAATGGGGTAAAATGTTAAAGCAATAGCAAAAGCAAAAATGAAAACCTCTAGAGACCGAAAGGCCAATAGAGTAAAATAATAACTCCCAGAGTCCGTCTGGCCAATGAGGTAAAATGTTAAAGCAATAGCAAAAGCAGAATTTCGTCGGTATTGTTTAAACTTTTTTTTTTCACCTCAATTGTTTTAAATAATTTACACAGTGTATTGTTTTAGGTTTGTTAGTGTTTTTAAAATTTTCAATTTTATTCAGAGTAGAGTTTGGGCGAAGGGAGAAGTTTACAATTCAAAGAGTAAAAGAGAGATGAGTTGAACGTTTTATGTACATTTGCACCTTTGATGTTTTTCACCTTCTCCTCTTTCAACTTTACAATATTTACATAGTCTCTCACAACACGTTTGTATAATTTTCTTCTGTTCTCGGGGGTTGCTGGGAAAATGGATCGAGTTGAAAAATACTTTTACAAGCTTTTTGTTATAAGAAAGATGGTAGGGGTTAAAGTCACACAGCACAGACGAATAGCTCCGCCCACTCATCAGTTGCGCTGCTAACATAGAGAGTGAATAGGCCGCATGTGTTGGATTTGTTTTTTTGAAACTGTTGCAAATTTTTTCCCTTCATATTGTATGGTGGCTTCTGTACGTTGTAAGATGAGAGTGGTGTACCATAGGAGCAAAAAATTACAAAGGATTTTGCTCCATTTTCACGTTTTTCCACGTAGTAGAATATCCAATGCTTCCCTTCTAATTCTGATGACTCATCATTTTGAATAATTGCAATTGGACATTGAAAAAAGTTTATTTCATGCATTTCATCCGCAGCAATTACAAAACAATATGGTTTTTCTTTGCTGTGTTTACTCAAATGTTTTAAACAATTTTCAAGTGTGATGGAATCCATTTTAATTTAAGTAAACTTCGCCCTTTTCTTTAATTTTAAGCATTTTTTGATGAAATCCCACTGTTAATACCGTTATTGGCTGCGGCAATGCAGTTTTAAATGTCAAATCGACCTGAATAATTAAAACAAAAACGAAGTCAGTAATGGAAAATTTAATGATCTAGGTGTTGACTCACGTAGACTTGGCCCGATAATGACATGACAAAACTGGATGCAGAGACTGAAGTAGGTGCAATTGAAACGAGGAATAAATTTTTCCCTTCCACAAAATTTTTAAATGAGATTCCATTATTCATGGGTCTTCCTGCAGGCAGGGCTTCAAAAATTGCTTGGTAACATTCCATGTATGCTGAATTTTCAAAATATTTTTGAAAAATCCTTTTGACAAAAGTGTTTGTGTCACTTCGCGCAACCAAATTGTATAGTGTAAAATTTTGAAAATTTAATGCACATTTTCCAAGGTTTCCAAGATATGCCTTGTTTAAAACCAATCCTAGAAAACACAATATGAAAATTGAAAAATTTTATTTTGATAAATTTTAAATTGTAACTTAACAATCAAAATGTACTGCGGGACTTTGGTAAAATTTGCTTCTGATGTATGTGAAACTGATCCCGATGGTATAAATGAAATTTTTGTTTCTGTGTCATTTAGCATATAATTTGCAAAAGATCCCTTGGACAATAAACTCATTTGTTGAGAGACAATTTTTGGATTGATTATATGATGCTTTATATAGAGTTTTGCACTGTGAATTTGTAATGCATATGGGCATGTTCCAGTTTTTGCAGAATCAAGACAAAATTCATTTTTTGAACGGTAAAATTTAAAATCCAATGTAACGTTGCCTGGAAGATATTTTGTGTTGAAAAATAGACTGGAGAATGGTTTTCCAAGCATTTCAAAAATTTTGCTTTTAGCTCCTAGTGTTTGCCTAGTCTTGTATCTCGTATTTTTGGTAGAATCAAAGCTATCTTGTACAGTGTCTTCATAATACAATCAAGCAGTCATGGACGTTTGTTTTTCTCACATTGTTGAAGACAATAGTTGGACCATTGCAGCTTGATGCAGGTATTGATTTAGGCTGCTGGAAACTGGATTTCCATTAATTGGTACAATCAAATCTGACCACATTGTATGAAAAGGTAAATTGCTTCTGGCTACAGAATCTGAACTTGAAATTTTATTTCCGCTCAAATCTGTAATTCGAGCTCGAATAAGTAAAAAAGAATTGTACAAATACGTGTAGACATGTGCAGGCGTTGGTGGCATTCGAAACCATAACTCTGTGTTATTTTGTTCCTTGTAATTGTTTTGTGTGTCTTAGGTGACATAATATGAGGAGAGGACGCTGACATCGGTGCTATTGACTGAGAAAATTTGCAAATTTGACCTCAAACTTGACCTTGACCCTTGATGAGTTTCTTCAAATTTTGAATCCATTTTACTTTTTCTTGTAGCTCCGTTGCTTTTGACAGCCTTTTCTCTTTGATTTTCCACTTCCTACTAAAAGTGTCTTTTTTAAAACATGTTGTTTTCTACTTCCTTTTCCAGCTTGCTTCGTTTTTTTGGGTTTGCCAATTTGTTTTGACATTTTGCCTTTGCCGACTTGACGTTTTTTAACCTTTTCCCTATTGTTTTAAACTTTTTTGACTTGTTCATAGTAAGAACATAGTCTAAACTCACTGGGTTAATTCCATATCCAATTTGAAATGAATGGTATTGTCTTAAAGATTTCTCATCTTTTGAATTTTCCGCTTCGGCATCCATTTGGTCCGGTGGTGGTAATTGGCCTTCTATAGGTTTAATTTTTTCAATTTTACAACCATCTGTATCACACTCTATTGAACGCATTTCTAAACTGGTTAAAGTTTAACAGTAGACTGACAAAACTGNACAACCATCTGTATCACACTCTATTGAACGCATTTCTAAACTGGTTAAAGTTTAACAGTAGACTGACAAAACTGTTTATGGATTCGCTGTATTAATATCGTTTTGCACAAATGTCTAAAAGTAGAGTTGACTCTGTATTTTCTTCCATTTTTATTGGCTGTAAAAATTCGCCGGTAATTTGTATTTGAATGCTTGGAATTTTGTTGCATTTTGAAAGTGGCATATACAAAACGGGGTTCAAAGACAAGTCCACAACAGAGTCATCGTTTTTAAATTGAAAAATATTTAGATATGGGCATAATTTCAATAGGCAACTTGTGTTTCAACAAGGTTTGATTGAATTATTATTTTTGATGGGACGGTATAAAAAACAATTTTCTTGTAGCTTTTAATTTTTGCTCCACCAAAGTATCACATGTCTGGATTTAGTCCAAAAGTTTTTGCAATCAAATTTGAAAATTTTACAGAATTTTTTGGTAGAGTGCTTTCTATTTAAAAATATTCCCTGTCATAGACGCATTCCATTTGTTGAGTTTCCATTTGACGATTAATTTCCGATACTAGATGAATAATGTCGAGTTGGCTTGGCTCTTCAACAGTCAACTTGTGGATTTTATAACTAAACACACTCATTTCGAGTTCACTTTTTATATCAATTTGATCAAACAATGCTTGACTGTATGGACGCTCGGCAAAATGTCTCCCACAATTATAACTTGGTTTAAAAAATCCAAAAGCCTCTGCAAATGAAGACAAAAATGACACGTCATAATCTGTGTAATTGTTGTGCAAGACAAAAATTGGGTCCTCATCTGCAGTTGGTCTGTACATGTTTATTTCAATTTTTGTTTGCAATTTTGCCAGTAAACTTTTAAAATTTTCCACAAACTGTACAATATTTTCTTTTAAATATTTTGCTTTCTAAATATCCAGTAGTTCAGCCTTTATTTCAATTACATTGTCTCCAGGGTTGTAACCAAAAAATTTTGTCGGCTCAATTTTTGATGGATGAAAACTTTCTTTTGCAATTCCAGCTTCATATTGTTCACCAAATTCAATTGGGTCGGGGAGATTATTGTAAAAATTGTTTGCACTATTGTCTGGAAAATAATTTAGTCCCTTTGCACTACTCAAAAATACAAATTGACTTTCTTTTGGAGCAAACTTGTTCATTTTTTAGATGTCTTCTTGACGGGAATGAGCTCAGCTTCGGTTATACTTCCAATAATATCCTCATCCTGAGCGTCAATTAACCAATAGAAATTTGTTGAATAAGCTTGAACCGCCCTTTTGATGAAAAAGTCTTCGACGGTATATTGTCTTTCACTAGCCTAAATATGAATTGCGTTTAAAATTTTATTGTTTAAACACCAATGAAGCTTACCTTGTCAAAAAGTCCTCTGAATGCTGTAAGTTTTAACTCTATCTCCTGGTTTAAATTTGAGAGGTTTTGCTTTTTTTCTAGCAATTTTTGCAATTGTATTTTGCCATACCAAATCTTGATTTTCAGCCTTGAGGGCATCACGTGGTGTAATTTTTGTAACTGAATGTTTTGTAGGGTTATAATGGTCAACAATTGACGGTAAAAGTTTCANAAATTTGAGAGGTTTTGCTTTTTTTCTAGCAATTTTTGCAATTGTATTTTGCCATACCAAATCTTGATTTTCAGGCTTGAGGGCATCACGTGGTGTAATTTTTGTAACTGAATGTTTTGTAGGGTTATAATGGTCAACAATTGACGGTAAAAATGTCACTAGTTTGATAGTGTTCATGATAACGAGCCAAATATTTTCGTATTGTATGAATGGCTCTTTCCGCATGACTTGCCTTGACTATACTGTGCACATAGTAGTAGCGAATGTTTTTGCTGGCCAAAAAGTTTTGAAAATTTTTTGATAAAAATTCTTTTGATCTATCAGACACAACATATGTCGGAGTTTTTTTTCCACGAAAAAGAATAGATTTTAAGGCTTGTACACACTTCTGTAGTTTTTGTTTTTTGTAGAGAAATCCATAAAAACTTGCTAAAAACATCGACGCAAACCATGACAAATTTGTAATTTTTGTTTGAAACTGTAGATAATTTTGCCAATTCAAGCAAATCAACGGAAAATAACCAATGGGGAAAGAAAACTTGATATTTTCTCTTGGGATATCTTTTTCTAACTTCACGATGTAGAGTCCATGCAGGAATAGCTTCCAATTCCTCTCTCACTTGTTGTGCACTCTTTCCCTTATTGTCCTTAATAATGTCTGGGAGCCCAGCAAAACTGCTTAAAACGTGACTATTTATATATTTCTTTGTGACACTAGTGGACACGTTGCCTGGTGAAAGTTTAAACTTGAACTAAATGTCGATAAATGCTTTGAAAACGTTTTATTGAGTACAGTTCAGTATAATGGAATCAATTATTTTTTGTTGAGTAATAGGCCTTTTTGTGTCAATAGTTGCACTGTTGGTGTAAGGAAATAAAATATCTTTTTTCCAAATTTCTCTAGTAAAATTTTCAAAAAGCAATTTGGATATCGATGCGCATCATATAGAATAATGTTTTCAAAATTTTCAAACCCATTGGTTTCACTTGTTGCATTGGCGTAATCAAAAATTTTACGCAAATTGTACAAGATGGAAAGTACGAGGTTGAAATTTTTTGCTTCATTTACACTTTTAAAACGTTTTAAAAATCCAACATTTTCTAGGCAATGTGAAGCAATTTTAATTTTCAAAAGATGAAAAATATTTTTTGAATTTTTTAAACTTCCAAATAAAGTTGCTATTGCTCTTAAAGCTTCCCACGTTGGTGTGACAATAAGCACCTTATTCATGCCCAAAGCATAAGGAAGCAATACTGAAATGTGAATTCTTTCAGTGGTTGTAGGTAGAGAAATTAAAATTCCATAATTTGTAAAACTATTGTAAGCTTCCAACAAACTGTTTATTTCCGCATAAGAAAGGCGACTTTCTATATACTTTCCATTTTCCAGACTTTGCTTTTCAGAGGTTAAAATTTGTAAAAAGTCATTTTGGCACATTTTAAATTTTGACAAGACAATAGGAAAACTCAATTCTATTTCAAGAGAAAATAGCAACAACCTTCTTCCTCTTCTTGCAATTTTACACTGAAAATAAGCTCAAAAGAGTCCGACACTCTTTGAGTTTGTGAATAATTTCTAGTTTCTAAAAAGTTTATTACAATATTGCCTCTACAGAAAAATTTGTTTGATAAATAATTTTTTTAGTTTCAATTTTCAATTGCTTGAGACGTTCTTCTTCAGTCATCCAAAGTATACAATAATTTCCCCGTGAAACAATTTCTGGGTCAAATTTAGTGGTAAACGCAATATCCATGATTGACCTGACCCTAGATAGTGCCGTGTAAATAATTTGCGTACTGTCTCGTCTAAACATTGCTCTTGCAGCAGGTCCACCACCGGTTTCAATTAAAACTTTATCCAATGTAAGGCCTTGTACTTTGTGTATGGTACAAGAATAAAACACCTACAACACATTTCTCGGATTAAAATTAAAATAATTAAATTTTTATCAAAATAATATACCTCTAGTGGAAACTGCTCCATTGTCCAAGACACGTTTGTAATGTTGCAGTATTCTGGAATTTTGGCTCTCAAAATTGGAACATCATAACGCAACAAAAATTTTTTTCAAAAATACCGTTTGAATTTTACATAAATTACTTGCGAATTTTTTTGGGAATCAAAATTGGCAATACGGTAACATGACCAATAGCGCCTGAGAAAATGGTTTATAATCAATTAAAATGTTTACAACAATAGATAAATTTTATTTCAAATTCCCGTTGAATAATCCACTTTTGAGACTCAAATTTTTAGTTAGTACAACAGGAGTACCAGTGCTCAAGTATAGATAGTTTTCGATTCTTTTTGGTGAATTTTTAGAATAATAAGCAGGAATTTTAAAAATTTGTTGTTTCGTGTACTCTAGTCTAAACCTATTTATAAAAAATTTACCAATTATACCACTGGTTACAGTAAAATTAAATAAATTCTTACTGATTATATTGTCTGACGTTTGCTTTTGTTGGAAACACTACAGTTCCAATTTTTGCAAATTCTGCTTGTTCACCCAGGGTCAAATTTGTAGCTTCTCTGCTTTTTAACCTTTTTAAATCTTCATTGGAAAGATGTCCTACATCCTGCGCAACATTGATTTAAATTTTTAATCTTCACCGTAAACACGCATCTGCTCAGTCAAAACAAGTGCATGCCTAAATTCCTTGTAAGCCATTTCACCAATTTGTGCCAGCAAGCCGAGTGACAAACTAGTTTCTGGATTAAAGATACAGGAATCGGCTACGATTCGGAGCTATAGTGTACAATATAGTTTTAACAAATTATTTTACCATTTTTTTCTATTTTAACTATACCTGACTCAAATCGCCAAATGCAATAAATGAGCAATTTCCAAACGGTTCATCTGAACGATGAATAATTTTTAAGCGCTCGGAGATAAACGCCATAAACGTTTTCCAATCATTGAAACTTTGTCCAATAGATAATAATTTACATTTGTCAAGTGTGAAAAGTCATTGGGATCACATTGAGGAATGAGAGGTGAAAAATAGCCCAAGTGGAATAATGAATGTATAGTAGATGCGTCAACGGTATTTGAAGCACAACCTAGATTTATAATTTAGTTTACTAGTTGGGTTTACTATTGGCTAAATTGAAAGTTTACTTGTAAATGACATTGCGCGAAACTGTATTTTTCTTTGCAGAAACATTGACTTTAGGTAATGAATAATGTGTGATTTCCCTAAACAGTAAACAAAAATGTCATTTTATAAAAAAAGTGGTACAGATAAACTCACCAGTTCCACCTTCACCAACGACAAGAGCAAGTAATTGCAAGTTGTTTGTGAAATGATGTTCAACTAAATCGATTATATTTTGTTGTCCAGAATTCATTGTCATATGGTATTATTTTAAATTTTCTAATTACATTTTCTTCTCTCAATTGAGTATAAAACTTTTGAAATATATTGCTATTGACTTTTCAACTCTTGCTTTGCTCATCCTCTCACCTCTGCGACCAAAAGAGAAATGAGCCGAGTATTAAAATTTTTTTATTAGAGTACATGAAAAAGTATAAAAAGTGGAAGTTTTACCAGTGAGTGAACCACTTGCACTTTTAACTTGAACAAGTACATTATGGGTAGTTCAATTACAAACTGTAAGATGTTTATTTAAAACAATTTCTCGAGTAAATTAATTTATTGGTACATTTTCAGTCTTACCAAAACAAATCATTCCAGCTTTTCGGAAAATGCACAAGCAAAAGTCAGAAAATGATTTAACCAAATTGGAAAACAGTAATGAAAATTGGATAGAGACGGATGGTGAAAATCAGGAAATGAGAAATGTCAAGAAACGCAATTTCTCATTACATTTTCAAAATCAATTGGAACCACTACCCGACTGAAAATTTAGAAAATCGTGGTAAATTATAAATTTTACCTTTTACATTTTGTTTACAAATGAATTGTATAAATATAAAGATATCATGCACTTCAATTGAGGAAGCCAATAAGGATTTGAAAATTTTAAAACTACAAGGCAAGTTCATTTTTAATTTTTTAATTTAAAGTTTTTTGATTATTTTCTTTATAAAGTGTACACTGACAGCATAAAACGCCAAAAGACAACGGAAGGACTTGAACTTTTGATTGGAGGGCAAGACAATAGAGACGTTCAGATGGCATCAGAAAGTGAAACTAATGAACAGTTTAAATATTTGAGCCAAGCAAAGGAAACTTCAGTCAACTGTGTCACTGCAGAGAAATATTTTTTAGACAAGAGCTTGGTTTACAAGTTTGGAATTACTGCATTACTAAAAGTCAGGCTCGGATTTTTATGAAATCGCAGTAGTATGTATACCTTAAACTGTGTAATTGTTGTTGTTTTACAATTTTCTAAACTTCATAGATGTGGAAAATTTAATTGCACAAGGGTTAGAGATAAAATGAGAGTAATTATCTCCCCGCCATTTTGAATGACGGAGATGACTACCCCATTTTGGTTGGTGTTGGTGGTGGTGGTAGTGGGGATTGGGGAAGATGGCGTGAGAATTGGCAGTGGAGGGGGTGAGAGATAAAACTGCAACAGTATATTTGTGGTGGTTGTGGAGATGACGAGGAAAGGGTGTGAGCATCTCTCGTCTTTATTTATAATCTCGTTGGATCTATCATTTTAAATTAATTCCCGATAGACAATTTTGTTAAATTTAAAACTTTTTAAATTATTTATTGTACACATTTCTACCTCAAACTTACAATTACATTCAAATTTTATTAATATTTCGACTACTTATTCTTGGTTCACAAGTTTGACATTGTTTGCCATATACCGAGTCACGCAAAATACAAAAACAAAGAGAGTCAAAAAAGGATGAAACTAGCCTGTCATTATATGCTAAATTTGAATTGCTAAAATCATAATCAATAATTTCACTCAAACTTCTGCCTATTAATCTATTATACAAAAAGTATAGACAAAATTGACCACATACCGAACTATGCTCCGACTGTAGCTGTATAGTATTAAATGTAAAATTAAATTTTTTTTTCAAATGAGGAAAATCAAGATTATAGTAATAGGGCTCTTCCCCATAAGAGTCTATAAACTCGATGACATTATTCTCAAGTAAGAGATATAGGACCCAATGTTAGCCAGACTTATTTCTAGTATCTGTATTTTGTAAAATAGCAATTGTGGGATTGTAGACATCAACAGTTGACATTTCTCCATTGGCAATTACATAAGGGGTGACAGAAGGGTCGTAGGATCTAATGAGATGCTCCATGGCCGAAAAGAGGGTTGTTTCATCCATTTGCGTTTGAGGATGACCTAATTAAATCTACACCTTTTTCTATGGAAGAGAGATAAATTACACAAACAAACCAAAGCAACCTAGTCTAATTGACAAATATATTTTGATGACCGTCGAATTCAATTAGACTCTGAAACACTCCAAGCGAGACCAAGTGGAGAGGGGATGTTGTCGCAGTCTCAAACTGTAGTTCCGCCTGTTGTAAAATAAAAAAAGACGGTTGATTAAGTTGCGGTGTCATTCACTGTGAGTGCTTTAATGACGAGATCACATTCCTCGATACTAAATGAGTAGGGGCATCCAGAAACACCTGTTTTTGAAGTAGAAGAAGATTCCAAGGCAAACTCTGGGTTGCTTCGAATCAACTTGACCTCAATTGAGCAGCTGCTAGGTAAATATCGCTTCATTTGAAAGAGTGGAAACTGAAGTTTCCCGATGACGTCAAAAGTTTTTGACGCTTTTGACAATTCAAATTTAGATTTGAAACCAGCGTTCTTGTTGACATCAAACTCCTCATATGCGCTGTCAGGATAACGTACCAAAGCTGAGAGTGCTGTATTCTGTTGACTTTCCGTAGTGGTTAGAATTTGTGTGATGACAGTTTTATAGGGGCTTAGCCCTAGGTCATCCGACACTGTAACCCCATTAATGCTGACAATTATGTTCGAAAAAGGGGTATAGAGAAACCAACTTCTAGGGGCCACGACATCCGTAGCTTGTAACGCAGCTCCAGTGTTTGATAAAATCCTGGCCTTAAAGTATAAGTAGCCATCGTTAAGAATATAGTACTGACTAGTAGAACTAGGAATATTAAAGATGATTGGATTGTAGGAATCCTTAATAGTTGTCGAACTCGTATAAGACAAGTATGTGGAACTATCCACTGACACATCAGTAGAAGGGAGATTGAAAATATTTGAGTTGGCTTCTAAAGCTTTTTTGACTATTGGAGTAAACAACAGCCTTGTTTTCCATTTTTACTTTAAACCACTAACACGGCTCTGCTTTCCACACTTTCCCTTTCTTGATATTTTTACGACTGACTTTCCCGTCTTGGTCTTGCGAGCCTTTTTACCACCAACCAGAGACCAGTCTTTTTTTGACTTTCATTAATTTTCTTCTGCGTCTACCCCCTGTCTGAGACTTTTTACGCCCTCTGCCACCTTGAACTTTTCTACGCTTGGATCTCGAACGTTTTCCTGCACTAGTATTCCTGGAAAGTGGAATCTGATAACAAAACTCCAAAAGAGAAATTCCAGCAGCTGCTGATGTACCTCCTCCTACCTGATTTGCAAATTTTGGTTCACTTGCAGATTGATTTTGAGAATTTTCCCCCTTTGGTGGTTTGAGCTCACAATAGTCTCTAGTACACGTCATCTTTCTCATTACAATAGAAAAACTTACAAGGAAAAAATATCCCTCTCGACATACGTCAACTAATCGATACTGATCGAGTTTCAAAATTTTTACAATATTATAAACGATTTCGCACATGCAAAATAACTACCGTACTAGATTCAGGCCTCAATATAGGCTGAGCACCTTCTTCGTCTGTTATTTCGATGCTGACATTCTGAATTGGAAGATAAGCCTTTACCGGAACATATTGTAGTATATCTGGCTTGTAATGAACAAGCCCAGTTGAATATACAGATTGAAATACCCTTAGACATGGCAATAGTTTTCCTTGGAATGGATGGGGTTGAACAATGTGTGAAGTGACAATAGTAAAATCGGACGTAATTCCCAAGTCGATATCAGGGTAGGAGGGAAACTGCTGGTGTTGTTGAGAAAACCACGTCACTAAGTCCACCTCTCCCTTCGTATTCATATTCAAAACTTTTTCCGTCATAAACAAAGGAAGCTTGAAAGGGGAAAAGAGAACGATTCATTTCTGAAATCAAGTCGACGACAGTTTTTACGCTAGGTTCCTTAACAATTACATCCTTTTTGTCCTCTTTATACACTACAAATTCCAACTTTTCCTGTATGTCAATAATATCGTAAAGTGCCTTTGTTGTAGGTGCTTGATGACGCCCGGATGAAAAGTTATTGTCACTAAAGCAGTTAATTAGAATAAGAAACGCGTNTCCTTTTTGTCCTCTTTATACACTACAAATTCCAACTTTTCCTGTATGTCAATAATATCGTAAAGTGCCTTTGACCATGTTGTAGGTGCTTGATGACGCCCGGATGAAAAGTTATTGTCACTAAAGCAGTTAATTAGAATAAGAAACGCGTNTGTTGTAGGTGCTTGATGACGCCCGGATGAAAAGTTATTGTCACTAAAGCAGTTAATTAGAATAAGAAACGCGTCCATTTCCGGAGCGGGGGTCACAAGGGTGTTTATATGAATATTCACAGACATACTATTGAATCTCCTGTTTACGTCTTCCACCAAGTACAAAAGACCAAGAGCATTTTTGCTAAACAAATGTTCAGATCGAAAAGTGATCATTGTTTTGATAATATTGTCTTCGGGATTTACAAAAATGTTTGTTTTGGCTTTTGTCCAGGATTCATATATAGGTCACACAAGGGAACCTCAAGCAACTGTCGTTCCCCTTCTCCAGGAATTGGAGTGACGAATTTGTTCGAAAATTTGCTTGTGGTGTTAAATGGGAAATATTCATGCGATGATTTATTAAATAAAGTAAGATGGTATGACACTTGATTCACTGGAAATTTGAATTTCGACATCATTTTGGAATATTGACTGCCTGAAGTTCCTCTGCGTAAAATGCACCTGTACAATATTAGTTGAACTAATTATTAGGACTATCCGATAAAGGTTTAAATTACCTTGTAGGATTTCACCGGAAGAGTCTCGCAAATAGAAGAAATTTACAGGAATGCTTTGTATAGCCTTCTCGATAAAGAAAATCTCCTGACTGAAGGTTTGACTAGCGGTACCTTTTTGAAACGTAAGCTTCTCCTCACTGATTCGAACTGCTTGGTTTGGAAGGAACTGCAGTGGCTTTTTCTTTTGAACAAGAAATTTCCCGAACAGATTCCTAAACATCTCATCTGAATTTTCTGTAGTAACAGCCCTTGGTGCGAATCCGGTACTGGAGTGAACAGTACTGTTCTAGGTATTGACGAAACTCGGCCAGACTTTTTTAAACGTGGTTGTGTTATTTTCAGTTATGTAACGAGCTAGCATGCGCCGAAATTTTGCAATTACTTTTTCTGCCATGCTCGACTAAATCAAAATATATAATATTTGAATATTTAGTAAAAATTTTTTTTGACAATATTACTTTGATGGTAGAGTGGACGCTGAATAAACGAGTATCATCTTTATCCAGTAATGCTTTGAATTTTTTGTTATAAAATTCCTTTCCCTCGTCAGACAAGAGGAAGCGTGGGGGTGAGTTTTTTGCCTTTTTCGCTTCCCTGAGAATTTTTCCATAGCCCTTTACAACTTGATCAGCGGATTTATTTTTTAGAAATGCTGTCCAGACAAAACTAAAAGAAAATTTCACATCCAAATTGGTGAATATNGATCAGCGGATTTAGTTTTTAGAAATGCTGTCCAGACAAAACTAAAAGAAAATTTCACATCCAAATTGGTGAATATTACAACCAGGATCCTGGAGAATAGAAATTTTAAAATGTTGGTACCGGGAAAAATTATCGATCACGATAAGTATAAACTTGATCACTGCGTTATTCAGATTAGATACATCCATAAGATCACATCCCCATTGATAAGATATGAAAAATGATCTCGTCACTCTTCTTGGATACTTTTTACGGTCCACTTTATGCAAGCTATAACTATTCAGCTGTTGTAATGCCTCCTTGACTTGCTTTTTGTTTCGAAATTTCTTTGCTTTTACAAATGCTGGTAACCCAGAAAAACTACCGATTACTTTGAGGTTTGTGTACAATTTTTTTATCTTTTCTGTAGACATTTCGCAAAGAATGCTAACTCGAGACTAAATAAATAAATTATTTACCTGAACATTTTTTATACAAAGTGGTGGATGATGACTATTTTAATCCTCCAGCAGTCCCACGAGATTCTCCAAACAGAAGCTCCTAAACGCACGACACAGGCTCAGTGCACAATGTCTTCGTGATGAGTGTTCACTAGCACACGTGACACATGGAGGGTGGTGAATGGAACCATTAGATATATAAATAGGCAAAGCTTCGTTATATCTAAAATTTCGAAATCGGAATTTTTCAGCCTTGATAATGTTTGGGTCAACTCGAAGAAAAATGTCATGGTGATCCAACAAAATGTTCTGCATACTTCTGAGAACAATGGTCCGGGGATGAATAAGTCTACTTACGGGAAGTTGCACATCTAATGCAGAATGAACTGTAAATACGTCTGTTTCTGATGTCATCAAACACAGTTCGTTAATTATGGCATCTTGTCTGTCACGGTAAGAGTAGATGACAACAAAGTTAAAGTCCTGTGCTGCAGCCATTGTTGGAAACTTTTTTTAAGCGTCACGGACAAGTGTTTGATTCAGACTGACCAATTTAGACATGTTCAGACAATTCAGTTTGAGGGATCCAAATGAATTACCAGAATTTTCAGATGAACCCTAACCTTACACGATGAACATGAGCTATCGAGAAATGACCCTTCGCTGGGCATGCGGTTGTTAAAGTCCCCCTTCAAATTTAGGGGATTTTTGAAACTTTTAATTATTTTAGATTCGAGATGATCTAAATACATTGTTCGTATAGCCTCCAATCATGGCAACGATATATCGCGATAGTATAACTTTGTAGCAGTTTTTGTATTGGGGTTGCGAGGAATGATGAGTCAATGCCATTCACTTGTATAGCATGTAACATTAATTGAAATCCAGGCACATGAAATGGGATAGAAGATGAAGTGAAGAGATGGAGTAGCTGTTCAAAGTTTGAATATGGCTCACGGATTGACATGAACTGGATTTCTCCTGTAGTTGGACAAATTTCTAAGTTATTGGGATATTCTAGTAACGCTTGGCGCAATATAGAGTAATTATGATCTTGACTAAGATAATTACTGTTCCATTTGGAAAAGTCTTTTGTAAATTCCTTCTTTGCTATTTCACACAATAAAAAGGATAAGCTATACTCTATGGAATACTCTATGGCACATTGAATCAAAATTCTCAATTCCGGGATATGTAAGTTGAGTACTTTTTTCAACAAGTCAATGTCCTTTCGATCATATTTTTGTAANCGCTTGGCGCAATATAGAGTAATTATGATCTTGACTAAGATAATTACTGTTCCATTTGGAAAAGTCTTTTGTAAATTCCTTCTTTGCTATTTCACACAATAAAAAGGATAAGCTATACTCTATGGAATACTCTATGGCACATTGAATCAAAATTCTCAATTCCGGGATATGTAAGTTGAGTACTTTTTTCAACAAGTCAATGTCCTTTCGATCATATTTTTGTAATATACATTTGATGTTTTTGTACTTTTTCATACACAACGATGAATACTTATCAATATTTGCAACAACTTCAACTATACACTTTATAGAGTCTGGACAACTCTTTTCCAGAGGATCGGCTCGTGTAAAATAAGTGGCGTCTTGATTAATAAAATTATGGAGAAATAAGTCTTGTTNTTCTCAATTCCGGGATATGTAAGTTGAGTACTTTTTTCAACAAGTCAATGTCCTTTCGATCATATTTTTGTAAGATACATTTGATGTTTTTGTACTTTTTCATACACAACGATGAATACTTATCAATATTTGCAACAACTTCAACTATACACTGTATAGAGTCTGGACAACCCTTTTCCAGAGGATCGGCTCGTGTAAAATAAGTGGCGTCTTGATTAATAAAATTATGGAGAAATAAGTCTTGTTCAAAGATACGATCCATTATTTATTTTTACAAAAACAAGTGTTGAGTTGTTTCACCATAACCTGTTTGGTTGAGACTGTTAGCCAAAGTTTTTTGAACATTACGGCTTCAACTATAATGACCAATATTTTATTTTACTTCAAATATTAAAACAAATTAAGAGGGATTCACCCTGGATACCGAGAGGATTGAAATTTTCGAGACGAGGGTCCTCAAGTACCCAAATATATAAGGTCCAGTTAGAGATCCAAACAATCCGAGCAAAAAGCCTATTACAGATATTGATCAAACAAGATTAAGATTCTAAATCAGACAAGTGGAAAGAAATGAAATTACCCATCAAACATGATAAGCATGCCTCTTTATTGATTCCTGAAAGTCGTTTTAAGCTTGTCTCAACTTGCTTGTCCCGGAAAGAAACATCCCTTACTATATCCTGCCATTTGATATTTGACAATATTTTTTCACATTCTTCACTGTTCATTGCCATGTCCAAAATAAATGAGCTTGGCTTAATTTGTAGTCTCCTTTCAAAGCAGAAGTAACTTTCATCAGGAATATGTAGAATTTTTTGCTTCACAAAAGCTAAATGTCTCAAAGTACAATTCCTGCACTTTTGTATAGTAAGGGTATCTAAAATTGAAATCAAACTTGATTCAGAGCATTGAAACCAAATAAAAGAATCTATGGCTTTACCATTTTCCCCTCTTCCGAATCGTAATCCCAGAAACAAAATAGATAGAATCAATGTATGTGCTTTCATTGTTTCCGGATAGACACTACAACACGATACAAATTAATTTGACCCTCCACTGATTAATTATCTCTACGGTCTCAAGTAATTTTAACCCTAGGTAATACTTATTGCCGGATAAAATGAAAATTCAAGCATTTTAATCAAGCTCTGGGCGCTTACTGATTAAATTTCTATCGATCTCAAGACTATCCCTTAAAGTTGGATCCTGCGTCGTTATCAAGGCGAGTCTTATTTTAGAAATTTCTAGAATCTGACAATTAGTTTTGAAATGGAACGACGACCGAGAAGGTCTTGGGTGTCTCTATGCAATAGTCACCAGAGAATTAGAAAACCTACAAAACCAGTAGTAGCCAAACCTGATTCTAGTCAAAAGCGAAATAGAGTCGAGGAAGTGACAGCAGCTCGACATTTCCCAGACCAGTTGAGTGATGACGGTGACTATACGTGTAACAAACTTGCTCATAGTGATCCAGAGTACACAGACTCAGATAGCAAAATTTCAAAAAAGATTCGAGCACATTGTCCTGGAAAAGATAGAATACATGTTAGTAAGTTTACAGAACATTATTGTAACTAATAACTCAAAGTGTCCAGTTAAAAAGTTTTCCCTCGGATACGGTCCCCTTCAAAGACGCTATGGGTACGTTCGAGCCGAAGCGTTCACAGCCCAAAAAAATGAAGCGATGTGGTGGCCGGCATAGAGTGCAACAGGAACCTTATTGGGCTGACGACAAAACTTCCGCAGAAGAAAATGAAGTTTCTGCACATGACATATCTGAAGACTCTGACAATGATTCAGATGGTCAGATAAATTTGGATGACTGACTCTCTTGAGTGGCATATTCTGTACTATTCAACAATGCGTAGAAGAAGCAGGCCGTCGTGTAAAAGGAAGCGTCTATAAAATAATACAGAGGTAAAATTGTGAGCTTTAAAACTTCACAGGCTTTTCAGTTTGATGATTTAAAAAAAAAATTTTTTTTTCTATTTTCCTTAGTTTGGGTGCCCGTTTGATGAATGTTACTTTGTTACTCTGCGTTATGACGCTCTGGAAAGTCATTTGGAACAACATCAGTGTCCTTGTGGTTTCGAGTCGTTTGACCTATCAGATCACGTGTGTCCACAGGAAGGTCGTGGAGTAGCAAATATTGCAGTTAATTTGGACTCTTCAGTGTTCTATGAGCTCCGTCACGCCCACCGTGGAACGCTTGCAATATATTCATATGACCCACCCGAAACTATGTGTATGGTAGTGGACGTTTTCAACTCTGTAAAGGATCCATTGATTGACTTACTTACACAATGTATTATGGCCTACAAAGGTATCAAAGTTAGTTTTCGTATTATATGTGACTTTTACGAAGTGACGCACGACGTATGGAATCTTGATCATCCAATGGGCTGCTCCTGGTCAATTCTGACTCACCAAAACTTTATCAAGAGTGCTGTGACAAGGTGTGTCGGATATATAATCCTTGCTCTTGACTTTATGCTAGAGAATGGGTCATCATGGGTGGTTGACAGAATTAAAAGGCTAGATGTTCTTGTTGGAGAACTTTCTCCTGTGTCAGTTGGTATATATGTCCCACTGCCTCCTGGAATAAAAGGGAGGCATGGGTTGATGAATCTCAAAACAGAACATAACATATGCTTTTTCATCTGTATCATGTGCCACTTATACTGTGACCAGTTGGTCGAACAAAAATTGGAAGAACAAGTAAAAAATGGGATTTTTCTCACCGGGTCAAAATTGAGCATGTGGATGTGTAAACAACGGAAGCACAAACGCCTAATTCAACAGTACATTCAAAAATGGAATCAATCTACTTTGGACTTTTCGATGTTCACAGAATATATGATTAGAGGTGTAACTCTTTCTGAAATTGGTGAATTTGAAATTAAGAATGAATTCTCTGTGAATATTTACGAATTCTGTGAAGGAAATGTTTATCCCCTGAGACGAACCGAGTACATTTTAAATCAACATGTGGACTTATTATATTTACCTGAAGAGACAGGGAACGAAATCGGTCATTTTTGTTTAATCAAAGACAAGAGTCGATTCCTTTCAAGTGTGACCCATGGAGCGCGGTTTTATTGTCCAATGTGTGACAAAGCTTGTTTCTCACAATACTATTTAGATAACCACGTGTTGACATGCTGTCACGGAGAAGAATCACTCCAAATTAAAAATTTCCCAACGGAGGACTACTGTAAATTTAAAAACTATAGAATGACAATGTTCAATCCTTTCTGTTTATATGTCTGCTTCCACTTCAGGCAGGTTGAAAATTCAAAAAAAGAATCATCAGGTATCGGTATAATTCAACCGTATGCATATAGCGCATTACTTGTAGCCCCAGAGATCTTCAGCAATAGCCACAACCCTATTTATGTATTTTATCAAGGTAGTGATAGTGCAACACACTTGATAAAATTCCTGAATATCGCTGATAAAGTCTTGGACTTTATTTCTAAAACCAACTTACCGTGTAACCCGACTCCTGAAATAATGGATCGTCACTTTTNTGTGCAACACACTTTATTGAAAAAGCCCTGAATATCGCTAATAAAGTCTTGGACTTTATTTCTAAAACCAACTTACCGTGTAACCCGACTCCTGAAATAATGGATCGTCACTTTTCTATCACTCATTGTGAAATCTGTCTCAAACTGCTCCAAAATGACATAACCTTCCATCACTCCCACATATTCTCAGACTATCTCTATACCACTTGTACTTTTTGCAATTTGCAAATTAAATTTCCTAGCTATTTAAATATATTTGGAATTGGGATTAGTAATTATACAAACAATCTTCTCGAACATGCTCAAAAGTGCCAGAAAACATTCAAAGTCATGCCAATTTTTCAGTCTTCGAGTAAACTATATGGAGTCACAATCAACAATAAAATTAAGCTTAAAAATGTTGAAAACTTTCTCCCAGAATCTGATTTAGGATCTTTGTTTGATTCTATGAAAGACGACTGTCGATTTCCAGAAACAAAAAAAATGATGGGAAATTACTTTCACAAGTTGGGATGCCTAAGTCAGCTTAAATTGGACTTTCCCCCATCTTTTTCACTTTCCGAACTGTAGAAACTATGTGGTTCCAAAGGTCCCCTCGTAGTAGAGGCATTCGAAAATTGCGTGTTGAAAGAAAAAAATGAGTATCAGATAGATAATCTAAACGCATATAGAGATTTCTCCAAAATATTTAACTGTGAATCACCTTCAAAATTTCTCAGGAAGTTGCTAAAATTTAAGACCGTTTGTTTGGCAGATAGTTTCGAAAATTATCGAAAATCCTGCTTTACTGATCACAANGATTTCTCCAAAATATTTAACTGTGAATCACCTTCAAAATTTCTCAGGAAGTTGCTAAAATTCAAGACCGTTTGTTCGGCAGATAGTTTCGAAAATTATCGAAAATCCTGCTTTACTGATCACAAGTTAGACTTATCATATAGCTGGACTGTGGGAGGATACTCATTTGACTGTGCACTTTATAGAAGTAGACAATACAAAATTGAGTATATAAAAGATAAAAAAATGATAGATATGACTGACAATGATTCGCGGAGGTATCTCGCTTCTGACAAGCAAAGTTGAAAAAACCAATTCCCCTAGGCTTCCAAATTTTTTATTAGATAAGGAACCAGTGGAACTCCTAAGTAGCGATGTAGCTGGTTGTTACGGCTATATTATGACCAAGAATATGCCTTTACGAGACTTTGCCTGGATGACAGACGACGAAATTAAAAATTTTGCCTTTTTTAACTCACCAGACGATGGAGAGAAAATTGGCTATGTATTTGAGTGTACATTGAACATAGAAAAAGAGTGGTATGATCGGCTGTCAAAATTTCCCATTTGGCCACACAAAAAACTATTGTGGTGACAACAGGACAAACAGGTAAAAAATTTCTACATGACAGGCAGGTGTTCGACAAAGAGAATGAAGTCTTCTATTACAAAACAATTTCTTATATGCTTCGTCGCGGATATCAACTAGTAGAAGTAAAAAGTGGATTCAAATTTTGCCTAGAGCCTTTCCTCAGAGACTATGTCGCAGAAAATTTGGATCGCAAAGCAAATTCAAAGTCAGAAATGAACAAGAGAGCAGCTAAGCTGTCAGTGAATGTGTTAAGTATAAAATGTCTAGTTGATCCGCTTAGGTATGATAATTATGAGTTTGTTGCAACCAGCGCAAGAGCAAAAACATTATTGACTAGATCCAATTTTTCTGATGTAGAAATTTTGAGTGAAAACTTGAGTTTATTTAGACTTAAAAAGTGCAAAGGTGAAGATAGAAATATACGAATTGTTGGAGCCGTCAATCTCGAGCTATCGAAGCATCAGCTGTATAACCTTTACGATGAACTGGTGTCGGTTTTTGGCAACAAAATGTTGCCTGTTTTAGTAAAGACAGACAGTATTATCGCGAGGATTAGTGATTTTGATCACACATATATTCAGGACCTCATGTCATTAACAGAATTATTTGAGTTTTCTAACCTTCCCAGGAGACATGANGTTTACGATGAACTGGTGTCGGTTTTTGGCAACAAAATGTTGCCTGTTTTAGTAAACACAGACAGTATTATCGCGAGGATTAGTGATCCTGATCACACATATATTCAGGACCTCATGTCATTAACAGAATTATTTGAGTTTTCTAACCTTCCCAGGAGACATGAACTTTTTAGCGAAAAACACGCAAATGTTGCAGGAAAGCTTCGACTGACTCATGAGTTTGTAGACTAATTTATTGCGATCCGTGCCAACCAGTATATGATTCGTGTACATTCCGATTCTGGGGAATTGGAGTCAAAGAAAAAGTGTGCTGGACTTCCAAAAAAAATAACAGAAGGAAACTGCAACTACGATCATTACAAGGAGGCAGTGTTAAACTTTGGAAAGTTCAAAGTCCCATGCTCCTCAGTTAAAATTGAGAATGGGATTGTTTATATCGATCAAAAGGAAAGATTGGCTATTGGAGGAGAAGACTACAGCAGAATTTGGCTTTCCCCGACGCGTAGTCTTCCCCTCGGCTACCCATTGGACAATCGCAAATGAATATCCTCTTCACAAATGAGGATTAGCAGAGGTGATTGTATTGTTCCATCCTAATGCCTAGTAGCTCTGCCTCTAACTTTCTACTAAGTTAATCTTGAGTTCCATTCTCACATTTCTCTAAGGAATGATTCAATAGGATTTTCTTATCACCTCTCCGTCTCTTGTATAGAATAATATCTGATTACCCGTGACAGAATGCATTCAGGTATGTCAATCTCTTATCTATTTCATGTATGCATCTAAGAATTTATTAATTTAAACTTTTTTTTTGATTTCATTATGCGAAATAGAAATGAATTGCAGAACATGTGTATCATCTGGGTGTGTTTGGACAAAATTAAGCAATGACTCCACATACTGTGTCCCAACTGAAGCAATCCTTTGTGGAGAGGACACGGTGTATCCCCCTGATGTCGATGATTGTGAAGGGATGGAACCTCCCACTCCTGTTCCAGTGGTAGACGGTGGATCGATTTCATATGTTGGCTACATCGGAATTGTGATTGGTAAGGTACTAAACTTTGATATAGTTACGCTTACTACTAATTTTAAAAGAGTGAATTCTATAACTCATCTGTGCGTAGGAATGGTTGTTTTGCTGTCCATATTTTTGATGACTNGTACTAAACTTTGATATAGTTACGCTTACTACCAATTTTAAAAGAGTGAATTCTATAACTCATCTGTGCGTAGGAATGGTTGTTTTGCTGTCCATATTTTTGATGACTATTGGAAAATTTCTATTGTTCACGAGAATGAGAAGACGGAATGCGTCACCCGAAGATGAAGAGATCTTAATGGATTCGGTTATTTAAAACTATTGTTAATTTTTACTTTTGTTTTATCACTTGAAGAAGTATATCCTACCAGTAAATTAGTTGATAAACATGGAATTTTTACAGTTTATAACAATTTTTTTTGCAATAGTGAGCGTAACAAGCTCTTGTGCGCCAAATTCAAATTGCCAATTTTGCTACAATAACAAAAATTTGAATAATTAAATTGGAAAATGATTTCATATGTGTGCCGACTATCCTAACTTCGATGAGAGTCAAGTTTATTTATAAAAAAAATGACTGTCCGGAAATAGAAAAGTTAAGGAAACAAAGGAGTTTCGAATCAACGAATAAGGATTCTGATCCGCTTCCACAGCCAGTGTCTCCATCAGCCATACCGACACATGTATCTCGAGGTTTAAACAGTACTACAGAGTCTGCTGGATCTCTAGGGTTGCAAGCCATGGGAGTCTCTAAAACTGTGAACGTTGACACTGCCATGATGCCAATGACATCCATAGTAAGCGACAGATTTGTGTCCGGATGGAACTTAACAACAATGGACGGCAAGTGAAATTTCAGTCTTTTAATTCAAAACATTTTACAACTAAATACTATATATTGATTCTAATCATAGGCTTTGCATTTCTTAATGGAAAAAATACGTTTATTACATGGCGAAATGCCAAACCTCGTGAGTAGATAATATTATTCTATCAGTGAGTGTTAAAATTATTAATTTGAATTATTTTTTGCTCAGCCATTATCAGACGCTACATTAGAAACCTGTGCTTGAACTCAATTATCTCTGAACGATACCTCAAAGCTGAAAATATTCTAGGGATCGGAAAGGAAAACTTAACCAAAAATATGAGAAAGAATCCAATGTACAACTTTAGAGAAGAATGCAGCCTTTTGAAAAAGAAACAATTTTGAAAAACATACAAACGACTATATTACTTTACATATTTGTAAGAAAAAAAATCTACTTTATTCTATTTGATTTTGTTAATATATGTCTGGATGACCTTTTCATCTGGAACCATTGTTCTAATTTCGTCCAAGCAGCCGATGAATTGTTCAACTTCTGTTTTCACCAAACGGATCTAAAGATTTTTCAACATTGTAGCATAGGCGTTCTAATTTCACATCAAGTTTTAATTTTATAATAAATGTTTGTATATTACCTTTGGCCCAGTGTAGTGCTTTTCTTCTCCCTTTTCAGTTTCATAAACCTTTCCTTTTTTCACTAAATTGAAATAGAAGCTATACACGTTACCAAGGTTCCAAATCATCCTGCATCGAAAGTTTCCGGACTTTGTATAGAAACAATAATCATGAGTTCAGAATTCTTGATCAATTGGCTTGTCTGGAGTGTAGTTGGTCACGACATCCGGTTTCATGATTGGTTTGAGTTGCTTGATGCCTTCATTGATTTTAATTATCGCATCATCCAAGTAGATACGGATCTCTTCGATATCTGACCATATAGTCTGTAGAATCGATGGGTTAGAATGAGCAAAGTTGTCCCGCTTGATGTGAACTTAGGTGAATATGCATTTTATCGATCAAAACATTGGTCATTTATAACTGAAAATGGGTTATTTTTTAGTATGATCGGCTTATACATGCTTGGTTATTTGAATGAACGCCTCAAAGTTGTATTTCAAAACGATGACGATTTTGGAGGGAAAAATTGCATTTTAACCGGTGATTTTGGACAAGTGAAACCTGTTGCTGATGTTCCATTATTCCAAAATCCTGAGGGTCTCAGTGGATTTGAGCTCATAGGAGCCAAGTTCTATCAAACATTCGATAAATGCGTTTTTCTAGACGAACCAATGAGGCAGATAGGAAGCACTGAGAACCCTTTTCGGGAGCTCCTTTCTCGATTCAGAGAAGGACGCGTTACGAAAGAGGACGAGGAAATGTTAAATCCAAGACAAGTAAGAAAGTTGAGCATGGAAGAAAAAATTCTTTTTCTCAATGACGCCAACTACTTGTTGGGTGAAAATGCAGCGAAAGAAGAATATAACATGTAATTAAAATTTTATAAATTAGTTTTTTGTCGTTACTAAATACAGTGTCGATATTTAGGTTGAGACTCAAGCATCTTGGCACCCCGGTTCTTGAAATCAGGGATAAACTAACAAGGGGAGCTCCGGCAGATACAGAAAAATCGTTTTCTCTGGCAGTGAAAGGGAGAGTGATGCTAATTAAAAATATCTTCGTTGAGGCAGCGCTTTACAACGGAGCCCTTGGTAAGTTCTTTTACGAAGATACAATTACTGTGAAGTTTTAAAGAATTTGTATACAATTNTTTTCTCTGGCAGTGAAAGGGAGAGTGATGCTAATTAAAAATATCTTCGTTGAGGCAGCGCTTTACAACGGAGCCCTTGGTAAGTTCTTTTNAGTGATGCTAATTAAAAATATCTTCGTTGAGGCAGCGCTTTACAACGGAGCCCTTGGTAAGTTCTTTTACGAAGATACAATTACTGTGAAGTTTTAAAGAATTTGTATACAATTTTATTCCACAATAGGAACAGTGACTGAAATTGGTCCATTATTGGAGGATGGAAGACCTACAGTTGTGTTCATAAAGTTTGACAAGTACTTGGGTCCAAGGTAATAAAAAGGGTCAGATTTATGAATCAATGGTGCAGTAAACCAACGAATAATTAAACCTCTCCTAGATATCTACTCAGAGACGATATTCCTATTCCAATGTGTCCATTCACACAATATGACTCAATTAGTGGAAGGAGTTGGAAAAAATTCAATTTCCCCCTGATAAATGCATTCGGAGTCACTGTACATAAAAGTCAAGTAAGGTCAACCCAAACAATTCCACTTCACCCTATTATATCCATGTTTTGATTAGGGATGCACTTTACGAAGGGCCTGCATCGGCATTCCGGATGAAAACAGCAGAGATTCTCTCTATTATAAACTTTTCCCATCGCTAATATATGTAGCANGCATCGGCATTCCGGATGAAAACAGCAGAGATTCTCTCTATTATAAACTTTTCCCATCGCTAATATATGTAGCGTTGTCCCGTGTTCCTGGGATTGGGAGTTTAGCCTTAAATAAGGTTTTCGATCCCCAAATTGTGACTTATCAAAGAGGAAAATACTTTGCCGAATGGAACCAAGAAGAAGAAAGATTGAAAGAAATAGCACGNCAATGGAACCAAGAAGAAGAAAGATTGAAAGAAATAGCACAAAATATGGAAATATAATAAGCTCTCTTGTTTAAATTGATACACTTTGCTTTTGTTTGACAAAGAATTATTAGCATTTAACATGACGAGTACTTGGAATAAATATAATAAAAATAGAAAATTCTAAAAATTTTCTGATATGTAATCTTTGTATAGAAGTCCGGAATGAGTTTAGGGTAGATACAAATGAGTTTAGGGTTCTGGCAGTTAACTACCGTGACAATGATAAGGGTGGTTTGACCTCTCGGGTTTTAGTTTTTTGTCATGGCTATGGATAGAGGCTACATGAATGTTATCACAAAACTTTTACATGGTTTAGAATGAAAAACTGGAATGTGTAAATTGTAGGTCAGTTCAACTCTAAATACCGAAAAATTTGTTAGTGTTAAAAGTTATTCTGGAAATAAGTTCTAGATATCTTTCATTAAATTAAAAGTTAGCAGTTTGNTTTGTTAGTGTTAAAAGTTATTCTGGAAATAAGTTCTAGATATCTTTCATTAAATTAAAAGTTAGCAGTTTGTTATCTAAACACATTTCATCTACTATAATAGATCTAAAGAGTAAGAATTTAATTTTGTTTCTCCAAATATTGGCACAGAAAAAAACATATATTGAGTAGAATGAATATGTTCTGCCTCTTATTGAAACCAGCTATAGCAATTTTGTAATCGAGTAATTTTATTTTAAAACAGGAGACAAATTTTATGGTGGCTTTTATGGGATCGACCCAGTATGGGATATTATCTGTGGTTACCTTAGCTGCGAGGACATTAAGAAATTTCCCAAAGAACCGTATTTTGAAAATTTCCTAGCGAACTTTTACCGAAAACACAACGTTATTTCATACAATAGCATAATTTCATTGGTTGTACCGCTGCTTGGAAACGCTAGAGGATTTAATCAACAAAGTGGATGGAACAGGCACATGCTACTGCATCACTACCTTGAGCAAATCCCGCCAGGTAGTTTTCCCGTTCACCTTAAAATTTTAACAAAAATGCATCTGGACAACTGTCTTGATATGGCAAATGTGTTTATTCCAACCGAACACCTGCTGAAACTCCCATTTGCAGACATTAAAGACCTAGCAAAGAAATACGCAATCTGGAACGACGACATCTACGACATCGTCCACTTTACACTGGACGAAAAAAATGAAGCCAAGTCGTTTCTAGCGTTGGCATTGAAGCTTCCGGAATTTCTTCGTCGTCATCCGGAGTTTGCTGGAGATACCACTGTGAAGATCATCGCTGAAGCTTTTGAAAAATAATAAAAATTTATGCTCTTTCGATTACTAAATGAAATCATTGTTTATTTTAGACTCATTTTGGTCAACTAAATAAAAACTGTTTAAAGTTAAGCATTGGAAGAAATTTTTATTATATATAAGCTATATATCAAAAAATTACAAAAATAAATAAAATTTTCTTATTTTTCAATTCGGACCCGTTCTCAAGTTTTCCCCCATTTCCCCCCATTAGAAGTTGTTCTTAGCTTTCCGCCTTTCCCCAAATCAATTTTCTCGATGTTTCTCCATTCGGACCTCAAGCTACTCGATTTTCAACATTTATCCCCATTCGGACTTGTTCCGACTCTTCTTTACCCGTCCCACTCAATTTCCCCAATTTATTTCCATTCGGCCTCGTTTCAACCCCCCTTCCCCCACTTGCCACTCAAATTTATTCATTTCCCCCCATTCAGAATCGTTCCAACACCTCCTTCACAATCTAGCTCAATTTTCTCCATTTATCGCCATTCGGACTCGTTTCGACATTTACTTCTTCGTCCCGCTCAATTTTATCCATTTCCCCCCATTCGGAATCGTTCCGATCATTCCCACACAATCCAGCTCAATTTTCTTTATTTTTGCCATTCGGACTCGTTTCAACCCTTACCTCCCCGTCTCGCTCAATGTTATCCATTTTCTTCCATTCGCACTCGTTCAGATCTTTTCCACACAATCCAGCTCAATTGTTTCCATTTATCGCCATTCAACTCGTTTCTACCCTTACTTCCCCGTCCCGCTCAGTTTTATCCATTTTCTCCCATTTGGACTCGTTCCTATCCTTCCCACACAATCCAGCTCAATTTTCTTCATTTTTCGCCATTCGGACTCGTTTCGACCCTTACCTCCCCGTCCCGCTCAATTTTATCCATTTTCTACCATTCGGACTCGTTCCGACCCTTCCCACACAAATTCAGTTCAATTTTCTCCATTTATCGCCATTCGGACTCGTTTCGACCTTTATCTTCCCGTCCCGCTCAGTTTTATCCATTTTCTCCCATTCGGACTCGTTCCGACCTTTCCCACACAATCCAGCTCAATTTTCTTCATTTTTCGCCATTCGGATTCGTTTCTACCCTTACCTCCCCGTCCCACTCAATTTTATTCATTTCCTCCATTCGGACTCGTTCCGACCCTTCCCACAAAGTCCAGCTCAATTTTCTCCATTTTCCCCATTCGTACTCGTTTCAACCCTTACCTCTTCGTCCCACTCAAGTTTATCCATTTTCCCCCATTCGGACTCGTTCCGACCCTTCCCACACAAATTCAGTTCAATTTTCTTCATTTTCTTTATTCGGACTCGTTTCAACCCTTACCTCCGCGTCCCGTTCAATTTTTACCATTTCCCCCCATTTGGACTCGTTCCGACCCTTCCCACACAATCCAGCTCAATTTTCCCCATTTTCCCCCATTCGGAATCGTTTCAACCCTTCCCTCTCAATTTTCTCCATTTCCCCACATTCTGACTCGTTCCAATTTTTTTTAATTTTTCCCTATTCGGACTCGTTTCTTATCCTTCCCATACAATTCAGCTCAAAAAACTGTTGAAACTAAACTTAACTTATAAATTCGTAACCCCGGACCATCTCCCAACTCTCCAGGACAAACCCCGGATCATCTCCTACTCTCCAGGACAAACCCCGGACCATTTCCCACACTCTAGGACAAACCCGGACGTTCTCCTCACTCTCCAGGACAAACGGACCATTTCCCCACTCTCCAAGAAAAACCCGGACGCTCTACTAACTCTCCAAGACAAACCCCGGACCATCTCCTCACTTTCCAGGACAAACCCCGGACCATTTACCCACTCCAGGACAAACCCCGGACGCTCTCCTCATTCTCCAGGACAAACCCCGGACCATCTCCCAGGTCTCCAGGACAAACCCCGGACCATCTGGCCACCTTCCAGGACATACCCCGGACCATCTCCCACGAAGCACTACANTCTCCAGGACAAACCCCGGACCATCTGGCCACCTTCCAGGACATACCCCGGACCATCTCCCACGAAGCACTACAGGAGTCATCAGAAATTAACCAGCGTCTCTTTGCCACAGTAGCTTTGACAAATATGAATGAGCAGCGTGAGAGTAATGCGTAAGCGGCGCAGAGGTGAAACATTATAACCACGCTGAATATTGTCATCCATTGCATTGTATGTATTTACAAATGACCACATGCATGTGGTTATTGTATTCTCAAATTTTGAAAAATAAAAATTTGCATACCTTGCATTAGTCAAATTACTCAAATGTAAGTTTTCCCCGACTTTTTCCGTTCCCAAAAGCTTCAACGAGTCAGAAAGTCTACAAAACTATAATTTTCACAAAATATTCACTATTCGCTGACTTAATTATGCAAATTTTGTCCATCCGGCTTCTTCCAAAACGAACTGATTTCAAAATTTAGAGATGTAGTTGTCTCGTCCAGTATTACAAATGAAATGTTGGGACGAAAATAAAGAGTCTAAACAACTGCTTCTGAAAAGCCAAAGCTATTGATTTGAAACATTGTTAAAATTAACACCCTCACCCTCCAAACTCGAAAAAAATTTAATTTCGGAAATGGGGTATTCTTGGTTTTTTTTTCAGGTCCTTTTAATCTCGATGATAAAAGAGTCAACGAGGGGAGAAAGGTTACCTACAAATCCAAAATACTTTTACCCTGTATTTGGTTCATACTAAATAAATAAGATAAATAATAAATAAGATAAGATAGATAATATATAAATATATAAGCATAAATAAGATATCTGTTAGTCTTAGTCCCGTTAAATAAAACTGTTCCAGTTTTATCTCTCACCCCCTCCACTGCCAACTCTCAAGCCATCTTCTCCAATCCCCACTACCACCACCAACCTCACCAACCAAAACGGGGTAGTCCTCTCCGTCATTCAAAATGGCGGGGAGGAAATTACTCTCATTTTATCTCTAACTCACAAGGCAAATCACAATTGCAAACCATCAATTATTCAAGTTTCGTTTCCCGAAGTTGACCAACTCATTCTTTTTTTACAGAAAATTTTGGAAAATATTGAAAACGGTAATAAAAAAATATTTGAGTCGTGATATTATAAAGATTTTTTAAATTGATAGGCGAAAACACTGGCAATCCATATTTAAAACCAGAGAAAAGTGGAGAAAATTATAAACCAGAACGTGCCAATACATTTGAATTTTGGCAAACAAATTGTCAATACTTGAGCTCTGGNTTGAATTTTGGCAAACAAATTGTCAATACTTGAGCTCTGGGAATTTACGAGTTCGAATTCAAAGGATCAATGATCCCACCACCAAACGTTGATTTTAAACAACCCAATAAGCTACGCAAGTAGCTTTGAAAATTACTATGGACCAAAGATTCGTTTCAACATTCGTGAAGTTGAAAATTTCATTGAAATCCTCCAGTGCATTGTCAAAAAGTGTCCACCATATAAAAAAATGTTGGAATATTAACGCAAATAACCAAAAAAAAAATACAAAATTCTGTTGATTTGTAAATAAAAACAAAATTCTATTGAACGAGCTAGTCAGCTTTATTAAAAATATAACCATTTTCAAATGAGATAATTGACTATTCAAATACAACAAAACATACTTAAACACAAACGATGCTCACCAGGGTTACCATGGTTAGCACATCTGGGTAAATTGACCGGTCAAAATGGACATTTTACCCGCTAAATTTTTCTAATGTTCTTATGAAAATGTCAACAACTTTATAAATTTTCACAGAATTTAATTAGTTTAAGTTTTAATCGATTTAACAAAGTCTGAGAAGTGAACTTGATCTTTTTATTCATTTCTTATTTTATTTTTGTTCATAAAAATATATATAACTTTTAAACCCTCCTGGCGATTTGCCTAATATTTTAAAAAATTGATAATTAACCGCTTTGAAACAGAATCCACTTTTTATTTCGTTTTGTAGCGCAATAAAAAATGGACTAATCAACTATTATTGCCAAAAGAGCTAATGCAAAAAAAATTGTCCAAAGTACAAAACTCCGTGTTTAATGAATAAAAAATAAATAAAAATCTTTCAAAATTATTTAAAATCTGAACTTTTTCAATTTTTTTTTGTTAGTTGAAATTTATCAAGCAATGAATAAAGGTAAATGTCAAACGTTTCTCCATTTACTATTGGACAAGAAAGTTCATTATCAGAAAAGAGTAAAAAGAATTAGGTCAGCCTCAAGTAAAAAACTTGCTTTTATTGTTTATATTGTTGTAAATTTGCAAAATTACCCTCTAAAAACAAGGGCCAGATGCAAGGAACTCGTTGACTTCCTTAACAAATGTAAAGAGTCTGCAGAATGTGTTATAAAATATTTCTTGATGTCCCGCTTTAAAATGCTCCGTGAAATGATATCCGGATACCTAAAATTTTTGGCGCACCAAGATGTAACCATTACACTTTTTGTTCTTAAAGAGTTGCCTTAAAAGACTAACAGATTCTAAGATAAAAACATTATAAAATGCCAAGTGGAGGTTGCAAAGCTAATAATAGTCCTTTGAATTTCAAAAGTAAAAGTCATAATGAATTACATTCATATTGTTCCATTAGGGTTTCATACCCAAAAAGTATTCATTTGCAAAATGGGCGAAGTGAGTGCTACAGCGCATCAGTTTATTTTGGATTGCAAGGATGATCCTTTTGAAGAACCACCAGTTCACCACGCGTTTGAAAACAAAACTTGCCTAAGTTATAATTCTTTTCGGCCTAGCATTCAACCATTACTCAACACTATGATTGACACAAAAATTCTTTTGAGTCATGACAACAATGCAAAGTTTTTTGTTTCATCAGTGTCAATGGTAAATCTGGTAAAACTGTTTGAGTACAAGGAAATTTTTCTCCAAGAACCACCCGCCGAAATTTCAACTTTGCCACATTTTAAAAACCATGTTATGAGATTGGGAAAATTGATTTTTCACACGCCAGTTTTTCTCAATCTACTGTAAATTGCAGGTAAACATATACTAAAAATTTTATGATTAAATTCTAAATCAAAAAAGTTGTCATTTGATTCTAGAAATGATTTGTCATCTTCCAATGTCTATAAAAACAACTAATCTAATTTCCACTCATTTTAATTTTTTTATTTTTTAACTGCTACAGCTGAAGTCGACCTACCATACATGCCAGAAGTTGCAGCTATATCAGACTCCACTTCGGTCATTGATATGACCGACCTGGATAATTTCCTAGAAGAATGGAAAACCGAAATTTTACTGTCACAAACTGCAGAGTACTACCAAGGTACTGAGGAAGATTATATTATCTTTTCTCCCGGTCCAGTGGATGCAGCGGAACAAGATGAAATTTTAGAAATCGAAAGCTATCTTTCCCTCTCCACTAAAGAATTTGAAAATGATTTGAGCCAATCCTATCCATCTCCAGAATATGACGAAATTTCCAACATTTTGTAAATTTATTTATAAAAAAAATTCTAAAAGTTAAAAAAAAAATTGACTATATAATTAGAATTTTCAGTGTATCGTTTGCTTGACCGAATAAAAAACAACGAACAAAAATTTTTTAAAGATAATTCAAAAACTTTTTTTTTTAAAGCTTTTACTCTAGAATGCTGTACAAATATGTTTGAATGACACTAGATTTTCTTTTATGGCAAAGAAATAAAAACAAAAACAAATATTTGAATTAACTAAACATGGACCTAAATTTTTTTTAATTCATTAATTAAATCAAATTCACAATTTAATTAAATTAATTAAATAAAAAAATCTTTTTTTTTCTACTACTTACCATTACTTTACAGGATGAGTATCAATGGTCGTTGTTATTAGATTGGTAGGTTTTTAGGATTTTTTTCCCCTTCATTTTCTAAAACACAAACACACTCACAAACACACACATTAGATTGTTTAGATTGTTGTTAGGTTATTAGGTTGTTAGAATGGTGTTCAGGTGTTAAGGTGATATTAAGTTGTTAGTGTGCTAAGGTGGTGTTAGGGTGTTAGAGATATTAGGGTGTTAGGGTAATGTTAGATTAAAAAAGAGGAAGAGCTTAGTGCGTCAACCGTATACATATACCTTACTCACTTGGACATATAATCGGAAAAAAAAAGTTGGAAAAGCTTGGGTTCGCTAGAATTTAGGATAATCAATTATAGGAGGAAGTTCGAAATAACAGAGTAAAAATCCTGAACAAGTATAAGGGACTTGCGAGAGATGAGGATCTTAATGATTTATTAGGCTCCGGATATCCATTTCCATTTAACAGACAATTTTCCAGTCATTTTCTAACTCAAACAAACATATATTTTAGTTATATACTTGATACAGGCTCACTAGACAATCTAATTAAATTAAGAATAGCTAGACACGCAATCTGGTACAAGAAAGAATTTTATAGATTTAAAGTTGATGAACCTTGTAGGTGGTGTATGATGAGTCAGGATGCGATAAAACACTGGGTGAACGAATGTGAGATATTCCAAAAAAAAAAAGAAATATATGTAGCAATGAACTAGAAAACTTCGATGAACTGATGGGAGGCACCACATTTAGTCCAAGAACTTATAAACAAAAAATACTAAAAATTAATACCTTTTTTGTTCACATCCTTGGTAAGGTATGCAAAAACATTACCAAATGGTAAAATTACACATTTACTTTAAGAATAATGTAGTATAATTGAACACTTTTTTTTGTATAAAATAGCTAAATCAAATTCTCACTATATTTCAGACACCTTATAAGAAGCTAAAAATAGTTCACACATCTAATTCGTTAGTATGTACAATTCAAAATAATTATTAAATTTATTAATAATATTAATAATATATTAGAAAGTCGAATTAAAACTTTAAGTGTTTTGTGGGTACAGGTCGGTTGGCCGGCCTTTTCACTAGATTGAATAAAATAATAATAATAATAATAACTGTGTAAAACCAATTTCCAAATTAGATTCATATTTTGCATTTTTTATTTAATTATCTCATGATGTCAGGAACGTCTAAAATGTCAAGCAAGACGATCATCGTGAGAAGTAAGATGCCACTGTCATCCAAGGGGACAGACTCTAATGACAATGTAAGGCTTTTACATTTATAAGTAACGTAATTTGTTTACATAGTATATTTATGTAGATCCAGGCACGGAAAATGGTTTGTGATGTATGTGGCGTGAAAAAATCAACGGTGTCTCAATTTCTCGTTCACATGTCAAAGTGTCGTCCAAGCAAGAAGCAAATCTCAAGCTAGATCTTCCAGACACATTTGCATCGTAGGCAAGAAAGTGTTTCATTCACATATGAAGTTGGAAGTACACTCAGCTAAGGTACATTCAAAATTATTGCATCGACAAGTATCTGTGCTTATGACTTCTGGAGTTAGACAATAAGGATCAGGATCGAATGGCTTGAGTACTGGTCAGCAGAAAACAACACCATTTAAACGTGTGAGTGCGCTAAAAGATGTTATCCGCCCTTATTGTTACAACTGTGTAAAACCAATTTCCGAATTAAATTCATATTTTGCCAAGTTTAAGCGCAAAATTCGAGCTGTTATTTCTGAAAGCCTTGAGGAGTTGACTACTCTTAAATCGCAAATGAGTGTGAAAGAACAATTTAAACGATTTCTTTGCGAGTCTAAAATAATAAATGATATCTTTGAGTATCAAAATAAATACATCAACTCAAACATGACTGTTGTGATGAACAGATTCGCTAGCTTGGACAGATATTTGGAATTATGTGCTGCCAAAATTCATCATAATGTAAGTGTGTTTGAGCAATTTGGTTCGGGTTGGCATTTTAACAAAGTACTATTATGTGACATAAAAGTCGCCAAATTTTGTCCTTTCAAGAGAAGTACATAAATGGATGTTCCTGAACGCTTCAAGGCGAAGCGCGCTACCATAAACATTAAAACAAAAAAGTCTAATTGCTTCAAGCTGGCTATATTAGCAGGTCTTCACAATCCAGTCAACCCTCATCGGGCAACATTTTATACTTCTTTTCAGCATCATAATAATTTTGATTGCATTGACTTTCTTGTAAGCTTGTCAAAAATTCTTCCATATGAAAAAACAAATGAAATTGCTGTAAATGTGTTTGGAACTCATTATTACGATGGGTCAAATATTCCTGTACCCATTCCTATCCAAATCTCAAAGTTCAACTATACTAACTTCAAAACAGTGAATTTACCTCAATTGGTTGATTCTAGTAGCTTCAGAACTCACCATGTTGCCATCAGAAACATTACAAAGCTCCTCGGTAAACATAGCCGTCACCGAAAATTTTTGTGTTACAATCACTTGCAAAGGATTCCTTTTTGTACCAAGAATTGCAATACAGATATTTGTGACGGTCACTGCACTTTTCGACACCATCGAGATGAATGTGAAACGTTTGGCTTTCAAAAAGTGAAAATGCCTAAAGGTGATGGTGAATGCCCCCCTTCAATTTTGTTTGAAAATTTTAGTCATCAACTCAAGGCGGGTTATGTGGTTTACGCAGATATGGAGTGTCTGCTGAAGCCAGTGGTTTCGGGAAGTACCACTGAAAAAACTCCTAAAACAAAAATAAAAAAGCTTCGCGTTGCTACTGGTTTCTCGTAAGCTGTTGTAAAAGATGATAAAGAGGATACAGAATTCCTACCGTGTATACAGAGGAATTGATGCCGTGGATGTGTTCCTACAAGATCTACTCGAAATGGCAAACATAGTAACTGATTTGTATAAGGTTAATCTTCCTTTGATCATGTCATCAACAGACAAATTGGATTTTCAAGCTGCCACACAATGTCATATTTGTAAATCTCTGTTTGAAGAATCCTCAATTGATCTAAAGTGTCAAGATTATGACCATTTATTAGGTATTTGTATGCACCAGTTCACATTAATACAATTTAATACGGTGTCATAACTACATAATACTTTGTTAAGGAAATATCAAGGAGCAAGTCACCAGAGTTGTAATCTAAACTACAAACAAAAGGAGATTTTACTTGTTCTGGTAACAACTTTAGATTATAATGAGTTTTCAACAAATTGCACAGATCTTAAATCTAATTTTTGCCTTTCAGATGCACAACCTTAAAGGTTACGATCATCATCTCATTATGTAGGGATTCAACAAAATAGAAAAAAAAATTACAGTACTACCCACCAATTCCAAAAAATACTTGTCAATTACTGTAGACAAATTGAGATTCATAGATTCGTTACAATTTCCGAATTGTAGCCTAAGTGAGCTAGTATACAATTTAAAAGCGAAAAGAGGAGACAATTTTACTTTTTTGGAAAGTGTATTTGGAACCAATGCTGGTCTGCTGACAAGAAAAGGAGTGTTTCCCTACGACTACATTGATTCGTGGGACAAATTTGATGAGCCGCAGCTACCAACTCGAGAAAAGATTTTCAACTCTCTGCGAAAACAACATGTGACAAGAGAACACTACTGCTATGCTAGAATAATATTCAAGTCATTCAAGCTGAAAAACATTGGCGAATATCACGATTTGTATCTGCTAACAGATTCTCTCTTGTTAGCCTATGTTTTTGAGCAATTTCGGGAGATGTCATTAGAAAATTTTGGTCTGGATCCTGTTCACTATGTTTCAATACCGAGCTTGGCGTGGGACGTTGCACTTAAAATATCTGGCATTTGCTTGGGACTGGTTACAGATGTCGAGATTTATCTGTTTTTAGAGTTGGGAATGCGAGGTACCTGAGTAACCCTATATGTAATCAAGTAATGTATGCTAACTTTGTACATATTCATATATTTAAATAAATATATGAAGGACTACAAAGGACTCGGTAATGAGCTAAATCAGAAGTACATCGTGTTTTGGGACATGGTAAACCTATACGGTAAAGCCATGAAGCAGTTGCTCCATGTAAGCAATTTTATTCTTTGGAAAAAGATTTGGTTAAAAAGTTTGACATCATGAGAGTGCCAGACGATGACGAGATTGCTATATTTTAGAAATGGACATATCTTATCCAAAACATTCACACAAGGATCATCAAGACTATCCATTAGCGGTGGAACGGACAACGATTCCCTCATCAAATTTTAGCCAACAGAAACTGTTGGCTAAATTTTCCATCAATTACATGGAAAATCAAACCAAACTTGTGCCACATTTATCAGACCGGAAAAATAACATTTGTCATTACCGCAATCTAAAATATTATGTAGAAAAAAGTCTGGTGGTCACAAAAATTCATCTTATACTCGCATTCAAACAACAGGCTTGTTACAAAGTTATGTAGACTTCAACACGATGAAGCGAGCAACCGCATCTAACGAGTTCTAGCGAGTATTTCATAAGCTCTGTGTAAACGCGGTATTTGGTAAGGGAATGGAATCGGTTAGAAAAAGAATGAATATTCGACTGATCAATGATACTGCAGTAGCCCTTCAGTTGATTGCTAGAGCTCAATTTTTGTTACACGACATCCTAGGGAGTGGCTTAGTGGCATTCAAAATGCAGAAGAATAGTGTTATGTTAAACAAGGCTATTTACACGGGATTTACAGTTCTCGAACTCAGTAAGCTGCATATGGTTCAGTTTCATTAAGAATTTGTTAAGAAGAAATGGGGTTATAATTACAAATTACTCATGACCGACACAGATAGCTTAGCCTATCTTATCACCACTGAAGATGTTTACAAACACATCTTACCCGATTTGGACTATTTTGATACGTGTTGTCTTCCTACTTTGGATCCTCTGTATTCTTTCAAAAACAAATCAGTAATCGGCAAAATAAAGGACGAGGTAAATGGAAAAATTCTGTACACGTTTACTGGGCTTGGACCAAAATCGTATTGTTTTTTGGGTAGTAATGCAGACAACACCGACTTCAAGAAAATGGCACTTAGAGGAGTTCTAAAATTTATTCAAGCGGAGTGTTAGCTATTCTAAACTAGAAAATATTTTGTTTAACCAGAACATTTTAGCTTGAAACGTAAACACTCTGAGGTCATTTAAACATACTATCTACTATGTACAGCTGAAAAAATTTGCGGCACATGGATTTGATTCAAAGAGATACATACTAGTGAATGAGATTAATACTTTACCATACGAACATTGCTGGATTAAAACATATACCTAAAAACAAACTTAAACTATATTTTCTAATTAAATTTGATTTACAAACTTCTAAAGACCAAGTGTTATTTACTCCACTTTCTAAAGTAACTTTATGTAAGATAGAATCAGTGCTAAACTAATTCAAATTATAGGTACGCTTTAATAATTATATCTATTTCACTTCTGTAAAGACACACTGCCTATATGTCAAACAGCTTCTACATCTAGTAAATGAATCTGAATAAATTATTTATACTGGGTTTTCGGTGAATATAGGAAACTGAATATGACTGAATTTCGATGTATTATAATTTTACACAAATTAAAAATAGACTTACATAATTAAATTTATTTCACTTCTGCAAATAGGACACTTCAACTGACTCGTCGCACAGCTAAGACATGAAGCTAAGTGACAGCAAGGAGCAAACAAGTAAAATGCGTATTCAGAAAAACAGATTTTGCAGGAAATCATTCTTTTGAGGTTACAAACTTCGTCGTTCGCAGCATCAATATTTTCAAATTCTTTATCCTCCAATACAAGATGTGCTGCTGAGCCGCTCACCTATGGTAATAATTTCATTAGTTAATGAACTTAGAGTTAAAAATGTTAACACATTATCTACGAAATTTACTGCTTCACCATTTTCACCATAATTGGGTTGTTCTGTTGACATCCTTAACAACTTGTGTTTAGAAAAACTTATATAGATAAATAACCTCAGTTTCTAATTGTGTCACTTACCGATCGGGACTCATTTTTTCTGTGCTAGTTTAGCACATAGTAAGCACAAGTCGGTGCATGCTCTGAATGTTCCTCCCAGGGATCATCCAATTGACTCCAGTCATACATGCAAATTCCGCAATAAAAACAAGCACATAAATCAGACGTTCCGAGATATTAATATCCAGCGTCTGCCAAAGCACTGGCATCCGGTAATGTTTGGTTTAATATTTTCTTAAAGCTCTGAAGACGTTTAGAAAAGGTGCAATATGTTGTGAAGACAGGTACCTTATTTGATAGAATGACAATTTCTATCAAATCCAAATTCTCTGGTATTGATTCGTGTTCCATTTTTTTAAATAAGGACACGAATTTGTGAACTCTTCGAGCGACTAAATATCATTGTTGTAGGAGGCCCAATTTACTCCAATAGATGTATTGAACTCAGTGATGTGAGGAGGTGAATCATCACTATCCTCAAAGACATTGGGGTGTAATGTCCTACGACGTTTCAATGTGCTTAACTACTGAGATGAAATCCATTGCCGCAGCGTTAAGCCCAAAATGGTATTTGGAATTGACAGTTTTTTGAGAGTATACAAAAATGTGTTTGCACCCGGAAAAGGAGATATGTTTTTCGCGGTAGACCTAAACACATATGAGAGTAAATCTATAATGTTAGCTCTTTCTCTTTTTATTCTCTTAAATAGGACTTCACTCCCTTCATCTTACGATACTTCGTGGTCATCTCTTTTTAACGTTGTCATTATATATATTGCTGCCTGACGAAGTTTTGCAGGTGACATTTCGCTTAGTCGCTGAAGCGAAGAATATTGACCGGGTTCAGGAAAAGTAGCTACCTGACGTTCCTTTACAGATTTTCCGATGTTGGAAATGCTGGACGCGGATGACGCCACGTGGATTGGTAATGGAGTTTGAGTAAGTTCATGGAAATGATCCTCAATTCCTTCATCACAGTCGTAAACAAGGCAAGTTTTATATCATTAGTTAGACTGGTCAAATTCAAAATTTCGGACCAAGTTGTGTTCTTTCTGTTGAACGAGTTAACGGCGGCTGCTTTATGCAGCAACTTATTTGTATGATGAGAACTGATCAACTTCTCATACTCTGATTGAGGAATTAGCTTCATCTTCTTTGACATCACAGTCCAGCGGTGTGGCTAATTGCGTTCGCAGCAAGTCCTCCGAGTATAGATAGTATTGGTGTCATGAGACGTGGTAGAAATCCCCCTTTTTCAACAAGAAGATGTTTTTTCTTTTTTATGAAAACTCTTATACTCTCTTTGTGCCGTTTCAGTTTTTTTTTGCAATTCACCCAGGACAACGTTTCCTGTTAGTGTGTTTAAAGCCAACTCAGATAAGGTATTGTCTCTAGATGCCATTTTGATCACATGTTTCCTGTGCTTCCTTTTAGTCGTTCCAACGAGTTCTGAGAACTGTTTATTTCTTTGAATTCGTTTTTTTATAGTACAGTAAAAACTAATTTAATTAGGGATATAAATTATATGATTTTCGTTTTGTAAAATTTCGTATTGAATGCGCAGATTATCATGACAGCTTGGATGTAAATAGAGAAAAAGTGAAGAGTGCGGTTTCTCAGTTGCTTGCTCGTAGGCTTCAAAAATTGCACTGGGTTTCCGGGGGTTCAACTGACGGCTGAAATAGAAAACTTGTAAGGAGAATGATGGTGCCTTGCAAATTGTCATATAATGCGTGTTAAGTCAAATATCTCTCGCGTATTTCCATTGAGAAAGCAGATTTTGTGACAAAAAAATCACAGATATAGACCTATAATTAATAATATTATAGCTATCACTGAACGAAGGATAATGACTCAGGATGTATTTTTACCGATGATGCACTCCGGATGTGATCAGTTCTTGAATCATTTTGTCTTTCAATGAATCAGTCATTTGATCATCAATAATTATTATAGTGTTTCTAGCATGAATGAGTTGTAAATCTAGCCCTTCCACACATCTTACCCTATCATCTTACGATTTCATTGTGTCGTATCCGGGTTGATATACCTTGTAAAATATAATCACATCATCTATGCGAGGTTTCACCAGAGATTCTAGATGCTTAATCAAGTAGCTCACGAATGTAATTTTTCCACACTGAGTTCCACCAGCAACTATATACGTAAATTGATGATTAAATTGTTTAAAATAGAATTTGTAGCTCTGAAGAATCATTCTGATTGAATTTTTCTGATATGTAAAGTCAATGTGACCTGTCCTTTGTCAATTGGAAGCTCTTCACCAAAGTCGTCGCATAAGATAATAGAGACCACGTCAAACTCACTTCTGGCTGGTAGAATATAAAAAGGATTCACAAATGCTAGGGTACAGGCTTTTCCTAAATTTCCCACAATATTTACCATTCGTACCAATGGTACAAGTGTTGATTCAACTATCTGGTATTCAACGATGTCAGAATATATAAACATGCGGTGTCTTCCTCTAAAAAGTTTGCATTGAACTTAGCAAAATAAAACTGTGTTTGATCAGGGAGGTCATTTGTAAATTTCAGCTTTCCGTCGATGCCGAACACATTAGAAGGCTTCTCACTAATTTTTATTGAAAATCCTATTATGATTTCGAGATACTCTTTTCTGCGGTTCACTGTAGATAAATTTACAAAGCACGTTGTGCTTACTGAACTTAGAGTTTGCTTCCTCTATTAGCTGACGCACTGTACTGTAATGCTGAAGGTTTAGCTTGATTCTCCCACCAGTTGGGCCAGAGTACTCAATCAAACTGTCGTTATCACGCCCGGTTAAAGTTCGAATAGAACATATGTAAGTCAATTCAGGAAGTGCTAATTCGTATTGAACTGGTTCCAAACAAATTTTGTAGAGTAATCTGATCTTAAAATTTGCAATTCTGTTTGAAGAGAAATATCTCTGAGGGCCGTTGGATGGCAGATTAACGTAGAATGCCATGACAAAAAATAAATGTGCTGAATCGGGCTAGTCTAACACTCGACTGAACTCTCGTCCGTAGAATATACCAGTAATCATCTCACTTTATATGTCTCTTATGCGATAAGTATTTGGAACAGACTCGATGACTTCGCAAATTTCAAATACTTCTTGAGTGAAAGTAGGCCAATAGCCTTTCTCAAAATTTGGTTTCAATTTTCCTATTCGTACATGGTCAAACAATTTAAATTTTGCTGGACTAACTGACTTATTGTATAGGTCTTTGAAGGATTCCATCCAAACGTCCATTTCATTGTACTCGTTAATATCAATGGGGCGAAGTTTTGTCCTAAAATGTACGGTTTTGTTGTAGGATTTTAGTAGTTGTGGAAGAATATCATTATACTTCTTTAGATTAGTCAACGTCAAATATTTTGAAATTTTGTTGCAAATTATTCTATTGAACTGCTCAATCACAGTTGATCCAAAATCTGAAAAGTTGTGATACATACAAATAGAGTGTGAGTGCAACCACACAATGAAATGCTTATTCCAGAACTCAGTCCCTTTGTCGCATTCCAGATATTTTGGCTTCTTATTGCTTGTTTTTAGAATTTGGTCAAATCCTGCAATAACTTCAACTGCCTTCTTAGACTTCATTGAGATAGCAAATGCATATTTGGAAAATACATCGATGACAGTAAAAAAACAAGAGTATCCTCCATTGCTTTTTACGTATTAGGAAGGAACACAATATCAGCTTGCCACAGGTAGTTGATACTTCTTCTAAATTTAGTTCTCTTTGGCTTATGTAGCGTATAGGAATCTTGAGTAAGTAAATACTCAGCTGCCTTTTTCTTTGATATTCCGCAAATTTCGCTTAATCGTTGAACGCTACTTAAACTCCCTGCAGACTCAATGTTTTTGTAAATTTGATCAATTTGTATTTGTTCATAATTATTTATTTATTTGCTTATTTATAACTATGAATGACGCCTAACAAAAATAACAATTTACTATTTGAGTAGCAGTATCCTGTTAAAAACCTGACAACACTGAATGATGAGAATAAAATTTTTTACTTCAGAAATTGTAACCGACTCTTCCAACCTTTTTGAAAAATTGACATAGAAATTATCCCTTACAAATCTGAGTATAATGAAGTCATTATTCTCAAGCCATTTATCATTGAATCTACTTAAAATATACTCGTAACTTAATCCACTAGTTCTGTGTAATAAATAGTAAATACAAAAGTGACCACATGTATTACTTGTTCCAGATTGTATTCTGCTCTTTATTGTGCGAATAACGTTTCCCGTTCTCTGCAAAAACCTTATAATAACCGGATTATAGTATAAGAGTGGCAGTGCCACTCATCAATTTCATCAAAGTATTTTCTTCGAAGATTGCAAGCCAATGCATTCCTACGTCTGCGGAAGTATCTGAGGTTACGATGATGGCTAATTGAGTCTCGTATAGATTCTGAAGTTCGTTACAGGGAATCACAGCAGTATAATATTGTGGATTATCTATACTTGATTTAAGCATCTTCAAAAGATCCATAGTATTCATGATTACACAACAGATTGACGAAAGCGATCGATTTCTAACACGCCCTGTTGCTCTGAAAGTACAATACAATGTACAGATTTTTTCAAAAATTTACTGAATTGAATTTCCAATTTCACACTCATCGATTTTTCCAAATTCAGCAACGTTTTGTTACAAGTTGGTTGCTGAATTGCGAATGCAAATAATGCGTTATTCTCCTTGTAATTTTCTCGTTCAAAAGAAAGACCAAAATCCTGTCCTGCAATTCCTGTGCTTATGAAAAGCAAATAATACGAAAGTAAACACTCATTTTGTTCGAAATCTAGTGTGAGTGGGCGTATAGGTATAGAAATATTATTGACTGTGATACATAAGCTCCTGATACCAAAGTGATGAAAACGGAGAGTTTGTATTAATATCGCCATTAAATGACACACTTTAGACAAACCTGATGACTATTCTTAAAAGAATGATATTTAGAAACATTTCTTTTCTACGGCTGACGAGCTTCCTTGAGAGATGGTGAAGTACTTAATTTCTGTGTTTTTGAAGGGGTACTGTGCAAACTCACTTTTCTCAAGCAGGCGTTGATGGGCCAATATTATACTTGGAAACAGAATTTGCTTGCGAATCTAGTAAGTTGCTGAGTGTAGTTTAATCACTGCTTTGTTGTTTGGGGTCCCAGAAAACAGAGAGAATCAGGAGTACGTGTGAGACAAATTCTAATGTTAACGTCATTCAATATGTAGCGATGTTGAGTTGCCAAATTAAATCGAAGTTTATCTATAAGCTCCACTTGCTTCGACTTAGAAATGTATTGTTTTGTGTTCTTCCAGCCAATGTTTATGACATCAGCGACACCGCCTTTAGTATCTTCATAATATAACGCACAGCCTCCTTTATTTAGAATTTTTATATTCACTTGCATAGGATATTAAAGTCTCTATATATGCTCGGTATGGAAAACCATTGTTACTTGTGGAGACAAATTTTTGTTACAGTAGTTATAAGTCTAATTGCGAAATAAAATATGCAGAAATAAATTTGTGGTTCCAACGTTTGAGTCATCTGGTAAATTTGAACCATCGTTTTTGGTGACTTCTAGTTTCACGTAGATAAAGATCTAGATAATGATTTCCATTCCCAGGAATTTTAATCTCTATTTTGATAGAAGAGTCTTGAACATTCACTATTGGGTGATACACTTCATACATGCTGTAATCACACGTAGTGTCAGTAGATGGAATCGAAAAAAAGTCAACTTTTTTTCGGATTGCTGGCTTTGATAATGTATGAAGTAACGACATTATGAGAATATATCGAACCGTGTTCGCTTTAATATAGGTTTTGTTATTCCGGGCTTTTCTCTGTTAGCTTTTTGTGTCGCTTTCTTTTTGTGTCTCTTAAAATTGTTTTTTCTTTTCTTTGTTTTGACTTTTGATCTTTGCTTTTTATGCACCTGTATAAAATATCAATGTGAGGCACAGATATTACCTTTAGATTAAGGATTCTTTTATAAATCTATTCTTTTAGCTAGACCTTTCCAAGTTTGAACAGATCGAGCTGCAGAGTTCAATATTCCACTCCCTACGTTTTTTATAAATCCAAGACTATTTTGCTTGAGTGCTGTCTTCACAGAATTTCCATTAGCTGTAATATCTCGAATTGTTCTGAGAGCAGCCTCCTTTGCGTGAGGAAATATATATTTCACTTCTAACAAAATAGCGTACTTAGCTATTTCTCCCAATACTGAACCAAAACCTCCTCTTTGCCATACTCCATGGAAAACTGGTATCTTCTTTCGAATTTGACTTTTCAGTGTATGATAATAATGGTCGTGATGAAATATATATTTCTGTCTCATTTTCCTGTTGAGCTGTTGATTAAAAGCAATACGAAATGATACTGAACAAATATTTGAGTGAAATATAAAGTCTTGATTTATCCTGAGTTGAATGAACTCTGATTCTTTCTGTACCATCAAGGCAAAAAAAAAACTTTCTATGACTAGTCCAACAGATGGTAGAAAGAATTGAACCATAAACTGCAGAATTAATTTGTGATCTGTATGCACTACTCCAAGAAAGCCATTTAAGTTTGGAGAGTAATTTAAACTTACTTTATTAAATTCTAAAACCAAGAACATCAAGAATCACACATAAATGTACACCAAAAATCAAATTCTTATGTACCATATCAATCGCATATGATACTAACACTTCAGCATACCACCTAGCAGCACAGTTATTTGATAAAATGTTTATACTGGATATATATATAACTATCACATTAAACACTAACATCAGAGTTGACTTATCTCAAACTTACTTTACGTGACAATAATCAGATCGACACCAGTGACAATCTATACTCTAGTACACATTGTATAAGAGCTGTAAGTGTGTAGATTAACTTACATACACATTCATTTCAATTTGATTGTGTGTAAATATCTCACAAATTGTGTGAATCCTCAGTGGCTCATACAGTTTTGGGGTAAAGTGAGGATTTTATGAATCCTCAGTTGTCTCTACACCATCGTCAAACTTCTCTTTAACAAAAACTGGAAGGCTATATATCCCGTTACTAATGTGAAGGTAAATGATGTATGGCAAAATCTAAATGTACTAAATGGTAAACAATAGTGCTAATTATTTCATCAATTTACCTAAAGGTTGAAATTTTGCAAATTGCGACAGGGATCCACACATTCTTTAGCCAACTATTGCGTCAAGGAACTCTACTTACTTATGTATGCTTGGGTATAATTCCTAGTAGTGCGTCTTTGGGATCATATAATGAAAGCACGTTCAATTTTACACCAAACAGCTTGTCATCCATAACGCTAAAAGTTGACAGCAAAGCTTTTCAATACAAGACCATGAAATTTGATAGTGACTCTTCGTGCTTGGAGGCATACAATTCTCTACAAAATGCAGTTTCGAATATGAGTGCTGGAAATGACATTAACCTTTTGGACTTTAAAACTGGATTTTGCATTTAGCTGTTCAACCTTTCACCAGTTGCAGTAGCAGTAAACAGTTTGACCCCGACTCAAACTGGTGTTTTGAGGCTAAGTTTTTATCCATTTAAAATTTCAATTTTTTTAAACCTGTTTATAAATTTGACCATTTGAGAAACGCTGTACTCAAGTAGAATGGATGAAGGGAGTATTCGCCTAATTATGAGACAAGTCTTGAAGTTTTATAAAATCAACAATGTTTTTACGTATGTAATTGCAAGGAATGAAGTGTGCCAGTTAAACTTTTTTTTAAGCACACGCTGGTGGGTATAATAAACACAGACAAGAGCCAAGCAAATGGAAATTGTATGCAGATAAAAATGAATGATTTATAGCTTATTTTACTTGTCAGGTCTAAGCCGGGTACACGCTGGGTTTTGCTAATCTGGAATGGAAGAGATAAGGTTCAATTTTTTGACAGTTTTGGGTTATCAATTTCAAGTTATAATATAATACTGCCTCCAATTGATGCCAAGTAAAAATTTTCAAATAATGTGCAATTTCAGAGTGAAATTTCAACAACATGCTCCTTGTTTTGCTTATACATTGTTAGGCTAAATTTAGCAGACGATGGAGAAAGTATTGGTAAAAAAGTACATGCTAAAAAATATCCTCTATTCTCATCCCCAATCCCACTCATGCCAGCTTAGATTCTCGCCAGACTATTGCGCGGCAAAACTTTTTCTACTTTAACGAAAACTAATCGATTCAAAGAATTTTTATTCGATTGACTGCTAACACTTCTCACTTTGATAGTTTAATTTTTAATTATTATTTTAAGAATTATTTGATAATTCCGTGTAATTTTACTTCACTTGAACAAATCAAGTGAACGCAATATCAGCGGTTAGACTCGGAATATTGAATACGACTACTAAAGTTAAGGTAAGTTAATTAACCAAAAATAAATTACATTATTTTCGATTACATTACTTAAGCTAATAGTAATTCAACGAAGANTTAAGGTAAGTTAATTAACCAAAAATAAATTACATTATTTTCGATTACATTACTTAAGCTAATAGTAATTCAACAGAATGCAGAATAAAAAGCCATTTCGGAATTCATTATTTTTTTTGAATGGTTGTCTAGTGGATGTGAACTTAAAAATAAAAATGCTGCAAATGTTGGCAGGGTATAGCAACTCAAAAACGATACAGTTTCTAGTTTTTACTTGTAGATTTTGAAAGGTGGATGAATTTTGATAATTGACCAGCAATAAAATCCTAGAAATATCTTCTCCTATGCCATACCTCAGCAATACAAATCAAACAGCGGCAATTAAAAACTTTTTATTGATTTCCTTGAATCTAGCAAAATATTTAAGAACGAATGCTGATGTGATTTTTGATATAGCGCAATTAAATATTTCGAATGCCGAGGTGTGAATTTTGCGATAACCCAATTAAAATTTTCGGACACCGATGTGATTTTTGCGATAGCCCAATTAAAATTGTCGGATGCCGATATGTCATTTTTTGATAACCAAATTAAGTTTTTAAGATGGCAATGTGAGATTTGTCTGACAGCCTAATTAATTTTTTCAGATGCCGATATGTAATTTTTATGTTAACTGAATTACATTTTTCAGACGCAAATAAATAATTTTTATGATAACCAATTAAATTTTTCAGAGGCCGATTTTATTTTCATAATATTGTAATACAAATTTTCAGATGCTGATAGATGATTATTGAGATACTCCAATTAAATTTATCGGATACGATATGTGATTATTGTGATAGGTAAATTAAATTTTTTAAATATGTAGATTTTATAATTTCCTGATTCAATTTATGGCGATAAATAATTTTATAATTTCTTTTCAGTTCATCACTTGTTTATTATGAATGAACTGATACAGATTGCTGAAACATTATATAATTACGTAATTTTAAGCTTTTCTTCTTTTTGCTTCTAATTTTCAGATTTCCTATGTAAATTACCCTTTCAATGTGTTGGTGGTGCACAACTCTAATATTTCTGGCGCGGATCAATTTTTGGTGTATGAGCGGGAGGGAAATCCCCTTTGTATTGTCTGCTAAATTCAGCCTAACCCTGTATATATTTTTTGTATAGAATTTTTAAGGGTGTAGGGCGGTATAGAATACTAAGTAGAAACTTTGATTTGCAAAACCTGAATCTTAACAAGGAAAAGGTTAAATTATTCTTTAGCTTTGTGTGTAGTTCATTAGCATTACCAGAAGTTAGACCTTGTACAAGAATGACGTGTTGTTCGAGATCGTCAATTACAAATGAAGTAAAAAGACAAGTATAGTTTGTATTCATTTATACAAATATTATCTGATGTAATCATCTGCTAAATTATAGTTTAACTGGTAATTTTGAATAAATTATGAATATAAACCTGCTACAAAGCAGACCAGATTTCGTATTTTTTTCCACATTTGAAAATGAGCATTTTTCCAGTATATACACTTTGCTTCACAATACATGAGTCTCTTACTAATCTTCTATATTATAAAGTTTGTCTATTTGGCGGCAATCAAAGCTATATTTATATCAGCATAGATGGAAAATTGTCCAATTTTTTTCTCCCCAATGATAAAAAAATTGTTTTTCTAAAAAATTTGGAAGCGTTATCCAAGTACAAAGAAAAAACGTATGAACTATACAGAATTATCAATACATTCAATTTAAAATTTGTGTCTGCTGCTTACAGGGATACATGTGTCAATGACATTGTGGCAATAAAAGTCCGTCAATTAGCAACAGACCTAACTCGTGTCGTTTGTGTTAGAGAAAAGGAGTAAAATCAGAAAATTGTGCTGTAACTTTAGCCAAAGTTTTTCAAAGTTATTTGAGAAATCACGCTTGCTTGATTTAATTCAAGTTATCGGGAAGGGCAATGACAGGCATCACGAGAAATAGTTTTATTTTTGATTGTTGTGCAAATTACAATTACTTAATTTGAAGAAAAGTTTGATTCTGATTCATTCATTATTTATTAAAGGAGAAGCGACGCAACGCTGAATACGTAAGAAATGGGTCAAGTTTATTTATTTTTGCTCTTCCTTGTCGTACAGTTGTCAAGGGCTCGAAGTAAGTGTATGAATAATTAATTTGAAAAAGCAATAAATTATGTTGAAATATTTTATTCAATTTCAGCCAATACAACGATGAGTGTTTGTCTAAACTGTACAACTTTCCACTCCTGATTTCTGCACATCAAACAAGCATTTTTTCTAAAGGAAACCTTTGCGTGTTATGATAACAATGGGGTTATAAAAGATAATTTATTTATAAATGACAGAGTCAATAGAGCGCCAGATTGTTTAGGATTTCAGATACTTGTGGATTTTGAAGTGTTGAAAACGAAAATTTTGAACACTCCGATGAAATTTCCTGGACCAATGGGCGTGTGTCCATTTTGCGTGATCGGTAAGTAATTTATAACATGACTTAATTACATTAGCAGGAATGCTGTTTCACTAACTTGGCTTACATTTCAAATTCTGAAGGGTTTGTCCTTGGATTTGTTTCAAGCCTTGTTGCCGGACCTCTATCCTGAAAAATTAAAGAAATTATTCAAAAACTAAACAACTCCACTCATCAACCACGTGTCATTGAAAACGTGTTGTATAGACGCCGTGAACAATTTTTTTTACCAATTTCGTTTTGAATCTGAAAGTAGTCTTTGAAGCAGCATTAAAAACTGTTAAATAACATCTTAAAACAAAATAATGTCAGATTTTGAATCAATACTTGATATTCCACGCAAACAAAAGCGTGTATTGAAGACTCGTATCAGAAAGAAAAAGGTTTGTTTTGATCGAGGTTATTGATTAAAAAATTGTGTACTATTGCAAAATAATTTAAAAATAGATGCTTAACTGATAGTTGTGAATTTGACTGTTGGCAACGCAAGGAAATGGAGAGACATGCAGAACTAGTACACCATGGCCGTCCATGTTTGTCATCGGGATCAAATTGGTAGAGATATGGCTGATGAAATGGATTCTCTTACTCTTGGTTCATCGTCTTTTCAGCTAACAAAAAATAATTTTGTCCACAATGGAGCCATTATGGTTTTTGAGCGAATAATTACAGAAAACGTCTGCATGGTGACGGATATTTTCCAAATTAATCGAGAAGATTTGGTAAGTTTATTGAATGCATTATTGGCAAAACGTCACAATATACGAATTTCGTTTCGTCTCGTATGTGACATGACGGAATTGACTCACAATGTAGACCACAAGGATGCATATATTGCAAGCCCATGGATACTCATTACGCACAAAAACATTATTAATAGTGCAATTTTACGCTCAGCATATTGCATGGTAGAAATTTTAAATTTTATGAACACAAGAGGATCTGATTGGCAAGTCACTAATTTTTCAAAACTAATTGTAACCATTGGAGAAGTAGATTTATTACCTTCGGGAAGAGGGAGAATTGACCTTCGAAAGCAATTAAAGAGGCGTCATGGGTTACTTGATTTCTCTACAGTCAAAGATAACTCTAGTTGCTTCTTAATTGCAATTTTAGCATTTTTTCCTCATGACGATATTGAAAGAAAATTTTACAAACGTCAAACTACCACTGGAAATAACTTGAGCATCAACTCTCTTAGAACGGCAAAGAAAAGAAAAATTTGAAAGTCACGTCTTTATATAAAATATGCGGAAAATACGGGTATCGATATGTCAACATTAGACTTAACAACTGAAGTAGCAATTGAACAATTGGAGTTGTTTCAATTTACAAACTCAAATCATGAAATTACTACATATTGGCTAAAAGAAAACGGGAATACGATGGTACTGAGGGCTCCGCCTCTGCATAAAAATCAATCATATTGCCTTGCTCTATTTAAAAAGTGGTGATGACGCACATTGGATTCTAATAAAACAAATCATTCTTTTTTGGAAAACATGGAAAGGCAAAGCATTACTTTTGCAACTTTTGCCAAAAGGAATTTCTAAAATCTCACTCTAAATGAACATATGACTATTTGTGGTCATAGTCGTGATTCTGAAATTGTAGAGCGTGACCCTCTCTCGACACACTATTCATTCAAAAATTACTCAATGACTCTAAAGCAACCCCATGTCATATATCTCTCTGTCCAAATGAAATCCTCAAAACCAGACGATGAAAACCACAATCATATGGCAATTGGTTTCAGTTATTCTCACTTTGAATTTGGAAAATGTGTTTCAAACAAATCATATTTGGAGAACGACTGTATACACAAATTATTGATTAAGTTGCTTCGAATCACACGGGCATTAAGTTTTCTACAGAAAACTACAAATATAGTATATAAGCTGACTCACTGCTGAATTGGAAAATCATAACTATACCACTATATATGCTTCTGGCGTTGAACCGGCTACTAAATTTGACTCGTTAATACCTCACTATTGTAAGACAAAAATTGAAAACGGGGTAACATCGGGTATGTTTTTAGTATCGGTTCATAAATACAAACGCAATCCCTTTATTAAACTTCCGAATCATGTTGTAGTTGTGGCTCAAAATGCTTCCTAATACATAAACATGTTGCTATTATGTTGTTATAAATCAGGTTTAATAAACAATGCCATTCCTGTTTGCGGCAGTTCAAAGAATATAATAGCGGTGACAATAAATACAGTAATGAAAATAATTGACGCAGACAATTATCTTCCTGGTGCAAAACTATGTGATCTGATTAAATATGGAATTGAACTGGGAACAATATTTCCAGTTCAATGAATGAAAAGACAGTAAATGAAATTCCAAATATTACAACTTCAAAGGTTGTTGAATTTGCTGATTTGATGCCAACTTTTCGTATCAGTTCTGATATTTGTGATATTGTGTATGATTCAGATGGAAAAATTTCAAGAGATTCTTACATCCAAACCCTTACATTGAATGATACAGAAATATACCAAGCCTACTTGAGTTCAATTGAACATTTCATAAATGTAGAGAAGCATTCCAGGGAGTATTTAAAGTTCATCTTAAAATTCAAATCATAGGTTTTTGGCGATATATTTTCTACATTTCGATTATTCCTGCTACACCACTTTTCCCTAGATATACTTATTTGACAACAATAAACTCATTTTCAATGTCTAGTTGTTTTTACAAAAACAGATGCCTTGTTGAATATGTGACTGATGAGAACCAAAAAGCAATGGTACCAAATTTGATCCGCTGGCCAATTTCTACAATCAGTGAATCGCAAGCTAGGGCAAATAATCAGAGTTGTGTATCATATGATTCTAAAACTCCGGAAACCCTAATCATGTCATTTGACATTCGATCACGTTATGCGCGCTTTATGGAAAATAGGCTCCCTATTGGTGACTATGAAAACAAGGAAGCAGAAGCTCTTGAAAATTTCAACTACATGGACCCACCTGTAGGATCTATTGGTTGGAATATTGAAGTTACATTGGAATTTGACCGAACATGTGAGCAATATTACGATGAGTTTCCCCTTTGGCAAAGAAAAAATAAAGTATCGTCTCAGACTTTTCAGGAGAAAAAGTTTATTTCGATCGGCTACTACTTTCTCTCAGAAACAAAGAAAAGCAAACATACTACTATAAATCTTTAATACTTATGCTACAAAATGGATTTACACTAAAAACAGTTCATTGTGGATTTCCGCTTACTGAAGAAGCTTACATGGAAAGTTATATAATTTAATGCCTTGGGCTTTGATTTGCTGCAAAGTCAGACTATGGGAAGAATATAATGAAGAGTATGATAAATTTAATTAGTGGAAAATGTATGAGGTCTAGCTTAAAATATCCTCGACTCGAATTTTGCTTTACAAAGTCCAGAGCAAAGCAGTTGATGTCAAATCATTTATTTTATGATGTCGAAATTATTGGACCAAATTTAACCTTGTTCAAATTGATAAAGCGAAAAGTACGGGCTGATGGACTTGAAATCGTGGCTGGGTCGTTCTTCCTCAATTGTGTCAATTTTTGAAAGTGGATGTGATTCCACTCTTTTGGATAGTGAGAGGAATGAACATGGTTGTAGCTTTTGATATGACACACAGTTGTCAAACTTCCAGTTACCTTACTCTGCAGGAAACCTTATGGTGGCAGGGTATATTTTAGTGCCGGCGGGTTAAGCGTTTTTATCCCTGGTTAAGACACACGGCATTGTTTAAAATCATAGCGTGACTATAAAATCATGATTTTATAGTTCTACTATGATCAAAAAATTTACTAAATGATGCAAAAAAGTCAAGTTTCAATGTATAATTGTAGATTACAGAAAATATGAACTTGAGACGTTGAAGTCTGTAGCTGTTATTTTCAACTAATATTTGCGATATAATTACTTTTACTTTAAGAAATTATTTCAATTAACCTGTGATTGGGACTACAATTAATACTTAATGTCTGATTTCTTTTGCATCTAACACTCGTAACCTGAACTCCAAAAATGGAACTTAAATCTAAACCTTACTTAATTGATTTTGAACTTTTGTTTTCAATAGTAAATATTTTTACACGATTTTATTGATTTTCTTCAAAATTTCAGCGATTCTTAATTCAATAATGTTTATACAGGCTTCCGCTTAACGATTAATTTAATTTAAGTTAAACTAAATACTAACCTAAGGTAAGGGCTGTGGCAACCGACGGTAAGGCTGTGGGAGCCCACGGAAGGGCTGCGGGAACCAACGGGAGGGCTGCGAGAACTCACGCGAGGCTTAAGGCAACCCAATGGAAGGTTGTGGGAACCAACGGAAGGGCTGCCGAAACCCAAGGAAAGGCTGCTGGAGCCCACGGAAACCCACAATCCTCCCTATAGCCGACAGCTCTCCATATAGCCTACAGCCCTCCCTATACCCTACATGTCTCTCTTTTGGCCACAACCCTCCCTGTAGCCCACAGCCCTCCATATAGCTCACAGCCCTCCCTTTTTCCCACAGCCCTCTCTATAGCCCACAGCCCTCCCTATAACCCACAGCCCACCGCCCTTACCAACAAGTAGTTGAAACTCAAACACAAGTATATTCGTAGGCAACATTGTAAAGCAGCTTAGCCTGGATGGAAAAAAAGCCGCAGGCGCATCCCTTAAAGTTGATCGGGTTGCATATACAAAAGGTAATGGAAGTTTGTTTGCCCCGTGATAAACCCTATACTCTCTTATACTATGGTATAAGAGACATGGCCACCCCCCTCCCTAGTTTGATGCAATGAGCGATTGAGAGCATAATGGTGAACGGTCGCAGCGATGGGCTTTGGGGAGCTTATTTGACATTGTTTTGGAAAACACATGGAAAAAATCCGCAACTGCGGGCTGAGGGGAGTTAAAGAATTTTATTTATTTATATAGCAATCCTCATGGCAAAATTGAACAATCTTGCCTAATATCGGATTTCAATAGAATTTCTAACATTGTAAACTATAAATTTTTGTCAAAAGCTGACACTGTACTAGTGAGACTTTTATAAGTTTTTCATTGGCGGTAAATTTGTGATAATTTGTTTCTTGTCATTTCACACCAAAAATTTTAAAGCTTTTTATTCTGGTAACATTTTATAAATTTTATATGTAATTTCTTATTTGAATTGTAGGGAAAAATTTGTTAAATATTTAGTAAAAAACATTATTTTCTATTTTAAGCATGCTAAATCTACTGCTTATAAAAGTTATGTTAATCTTTCGCGTAAATGTTAGGAATTCTCATAAACTGCTACTATTTTTAATTTATTTACTAATTTCTATTTATTTTATATGTATGAAAAGTTCAAACATATTAATTTTTAACCTTTTCCATCCAGTAATGTTGACTTCAAACGCCTCTTAACGGTGACTTGGATGATCCTCACGACAGAATTTCTGGAAATCTTGTAGTAGAAGGTTCGCGCCGTCAACGCGCATGCACCCACCACTGTCCCGTGACGCTCGCGTTGTCACACTCTGCACTGTCGCCGAACGCGTCTCCTCTCTCGAACCGACGTTTCATGTTTTATTTTGCATATAATACAAATTCTAAGTTTCAAGTAAAATTTAAACATGTTATTGTTGTCAGGGAAACTTTACTAAGAATTTATTTAAGTTGTTTGATAACAATTTTTTGTTTTATTTTTTATTTTTACCTCCATTGAAAAATTCTATTTTTTCAATTGCGCGTAGAGGATATCGGATGAAATGTTTTTCATGCCATAAAGTTATCCGAAAAATGTGCTTTTCGATTTTCTACCTTGATAATGAAAGCGGAATAAGTTTTCGAAACGTCGGTTCGAGAGAGGAGACGCGTTCGGCGACAGTGCAGAGTGTGACAACGCGAGCGTCACGGGACAGTGGTGGGAGCATGCGCGTTAACGGCGCAAACCTTCCACTACAGGATTTCCAGAAATTCTGTCGTGAGGATCATCCGAGTTACTGTGAAGAGGAGTTTGAAATGTATGAAAAGCTTTTTGGAATTTTAGGTTGGGTGAAAGTATGTTTTGGAGTAGTAAAACAGAATATGCAAAAAACTTTTGGATAGTGGATAAAAAAGTAAATGCCGCCATACATAACCACTTTGGACATTCAGGGTAATTTTCTACTCACATTGAGGGTGAGAGGACAGATGAGAAAGTTGACAACAAGGTTCAGCTATTTCCTTTTTTTTTCATCAAATTCTAACTTTTTCAGTTGCTATTATTGACATGTTGTCGCTGAATGCAAGTCTCGTTCTTNTAACGGCGCAAACCTTCCACTACAGGATTTCCAGAAATTCTGTCGTGAGGATCATCCGAGTTACTGTGAAGAGAAGTTTGAAATGTATGAAAAGCTTTTTGGAATTTTAGGTATGGTGAAAGTATGTTTTGGAGTAGTAAAACAGAATATGCAAAAAACTTTTGGATAGTGGATAAAAAAGTAAATGCCGCCATATATAACCACTTTGGACATTCAGGGTAATTTTCTACCCACAGGGTGAGAGGACAGATGAGAAAGTTGACAACAAGGTTCAGCTATTTCCTTTTTTTTCATCAAATTCTAACTTTTTCAGTTGCTATTATTGACATGTTGTCGCTGAATGCAAGTCTCGTTCTTATTGCTTTCTTACATTAGATGAACCGATTTTTTACCACATATAAAGAAGTGGGCTTACATTCAGCGACAACATGTCAATAAAAGCAATTGTTGTTTCCCTATTTTCTCATTAAAGCTAACGATAAAATGAGTTTTCATGTATTAAAAAAGTTCAAATCACCTGTTTAAAAAAATTCATACTGAAGCAATTTTGCACTTAATTTTTTTTTGTGAAATGTGTACCCTCATCAGCAAGACTCAGGCTAACAGGTAATTGGTGTTTGTTTTTAATTCTAAATACATGATCCGTCACTGTTTGACACAATTGAGGCAGAACGACCCGGCTAGCGTAATTTCTGAACTTTCAAAATTTTATCTATGATTATTACTATAATCATATATTACCAAAGTTCAACGGTCAGGTGGAGCCTCTTTTGTCAAACACAGTCTCGTTATACGTGAGAATATCCAATAAAAATAACGATTTTTATAAAAATATGAAGACTTTGCAGCCAATATTTGATTTTTCAAATATGTCTGATACCCCATTATACTCATGAGTCAATCAAAACAAGGCTGGTTTTTGGTAATTACGCACAAAGCAATTNATGTCTGATACCCCATTATACTCATGAGTCAATCAAAACAAGGCTGGTTTTTGGTAATTACGCACAAAGCAATTGAAGAATTCGTGGCCATTAGATCGCCTTGCTGTAGCATCAAACATGTAGAAACTGAAAGAGGGTGACTTGCTGAAAACGTCTGGTATAAAAAAACCATAAGTCTACAGATCCGACATAAACATTCAAATTGGCAGTTTTTGAATACTTTTCATCTTCAAAAGAATTAGTTTTCCTTAAACCCCTTGGAAATAAGATGAGTATGAATTATTCAGACACGATTAATCTTGGGTGTTTGGATGCCACCAGAGGCTGGATTAATGAACAGAAATCATATGCAATTGGAAATTTAATTCTTAAAGAATTAGATTGGCACGAATATGTCTTTTGTTAAAAATTGTGAGAATTGAAACGTGTCAAAACGTCAAGTTTTGGAAACACTTGTGCACGTGTGTGTGTGTACGTATTAAGCCATAACTCAATATCGAAAACAATTAAAATTCCATAGAATTTTTTTATAAATATTCGGTAACATCGTTTTAAATTCACATTCACAGCTAAACCTTCNATTAAAATTCCATAGAATTTTTTTATAAATATTCGGTAACATCGTTTTAAATTCACATTCACAGCTAAACCTTCAAAACAACCAGAGCCTCATACTCTTATATTTAATTATGAAACGCCAATCTCTCGATTTCACTAGTAAGAAATAATAATAAATAAAGCAATTGATGCACTGTGAAACAAATGTACTACTGATAATTGGTTATAATTTCCAACTCTTAGGGATTCTACTGGAGCAATGCAATCAACCAGATAAATTGGACCTATGGAGAAAGCGAAAAATTACAAAAGACTATGATCAAAACAACTTGATAATCGAGGATCAGTCGTCAATTGTGAATCTGATAACTGGAGATCCTGANAAAGACTATGATCAAAACAACTTGATAATCGAGGATCAGTCGTCAATTGTGAATCTGATAACTGGAGATCCTGAATTGAAAAAACCAAAACCGGAAGTGGATGAGTGTTTAAATGACTATCAAAATGAGGCTCAACGTGAGATGTTGGTAGTCGATACAGCTGATACATACTTTTGAAACAAAATGCTAGTGGACACTATTGGAATCCATAGTATTTTGAAGGTCAGATTGGGTCGTGATCAATACAGTGGGGCTTGGAAAAATTTTATGAAGCGACAGTATGGATCTGGAAACTCCACAATTCTTGGAATCCCATACTCTGACTTGGAGGAAGTTTATGAATATTTTACTGACACGTGTGCAAAAATTAGGAAAGGCCTTGCTGAAAAAGATGCTTATATGAAACCAAAAGACATTTCCGAGTTGGTTATGCAGTCTCCTAAAAATCCAGAATTTCGGAAGTCTGAAGATGTNATGAAACCAAAAGACATTTCCGAGTTGGTTATGCAGTCTCCTAAAAATCCAGAATTTCGGAAGTCTGAAGATGGTTTCATGACCGGGAGTACAACTTTGCGAATAAACGTTCAATGGTCTTATAATCGGTACCGCTTTCACATTAACCATTTTCTAACATCAAACGAATATGTTTCGTGGCAGGGACCAAGAGTGAGTTTCTCGTTTGGTTACCTTTTTTTACCCTAACTTTTTTATTTACTTAATTTTTATTATAACCAGATTCAACTAGTTACTAATGAAGTATATCAGCTCTTGGATACAATCCAGCATATCTATGGAAAGTTTGGCAACTGTGACTATATCATTTCAAAATGAGAATCCCAACATTCGCAAATTCGAGTCCGCTGGTATCAGCCCCCTTCAGTGAAAAAACCTCAATATAAAAGACGAAATTCTACTGAAAGGAAACTTTTTTCATTGAAAATTTCAATCATTTTCAATATCAAGTAACTTTTTTAAACAATAATGTCGTCTTCAATTGATAGATTCCACCTTAGAATTAGGTGAACCCATTAATTGAATAAGGTTAATATTTAGAATTTATTAGTACAAAAATTTTTAGAAAAAATAAATGTTTAAATATTAATAGCAGTAGAGCTGGTAGTTTCAAATAAAACTTTTCAAACAATAAAGTAAATGGTTTTGGTGTAGACAAAAAATTTATTTTTTTGAAAAAAAAAGTACATGACAATTTCCACTTCATTCAGCTGTCGTGTCTTTTAGGCGATTGAACCTACACTGCAACTGCTGGATTCATTGTAAGTTTCAACGCTTTCGTCAATCGATAGACTAGAAGTACTAGATTGGCTTTCCAGTTAGAAATAATTAATTTATCAAATTTTGAATCAATCGAATTTGGCAATCACTACACAAAAGTATTCAAATGTGTGGCAATTGTGGAATTTTATATATATTAAATATATATATTCAAATTTCAATAAAAATCTAAGGGACCAAATGAATTGTAAGAGATAGGGTTCCAAAGTAATTCAACCATTAACTTTTAGAGCCTCCAATAAATAGCAAGAAAAGCGAATATTGTTCTAGTTTTCACTATCAATGTCAGTCTGATGTCCTCTATCATATTATAAATATAATGGGCCAATTCCCGCAATTGTATAGAACGCTTCATAGTACTGTAGGACTATGAAACTACGAGATTAATACAACTATGAAACGTGACTCATTTTGGAGATCTCTGATTGGTTGAAAAAACTATGAGGCTCCCACTAGTTCTAATCAACTCAGAGGCATGTATAAATGTCATAGTCCCTCAATTCAATCCTCTCCACTCAAACTCAAGAGAAACAAATTCTGTTTGAGAGGAGTTGTGGGGATCGGAACACATTTTCTCACCTCTGTAGTGACTTTATTAACACAGGCTAGTTGTACCCTTGACAATTTTCCTTACACATTTCAGTTAATAATAGACAGCTGTTAATTCCATCACAACTTTTCTAACATTTTCGTTCCCGTAAATTTTCTATAATCTCAAAGTACTATGAACCTTGATACTATTAGGCGCTCTATACAATTACGGGAATTGGCCCAATGTAAGTTGAAATTACCGTAAACTAAATTTATCTACTTTCACAATTACCACAAATTATTTTCAAAATTAGCTTGGAATAACCGTAAATCTAACTTTTCACAATTAGCACACTTCGGTTGCTAATTTTGAAAACTAGTTTTGCAAATTGTAGTTAAATCGCTCCAAGCTTTCTAGCGGCGCAATTAACTGAATAAAGAGTATACAAAAATACAGAACCGTATTTTGAACAAGTATTGTAAAAAAAAATTTCTTTTAGAAAAAGCCTTTATTCCTACATATTTAGTGAGTCAAACTCGGATGAGTGCAAAAAAATTTCACAATTAGCAAAAATGTAAAAAGTAGTTTGCGTTTATTTGTGATTTTTTATGTTCGCGTAATCTACATGTATGATTGGATGCTGCCGACAGGATTTACATGTACCAGTGGTACAAGACCCTTCGACATATGGTCACCGTATCTGCCTTTCCTAAAATTTGCAATTTTTTTATGATTTTATGTTACTCTTTGGATTTAAATGTGCCATAGGCACAAGAACAAAGGGTTGTGGTTCGCCATTTTATGAAATTTACAGGAAGTTGCATGATTTAATTAAGGCATTAAGTACAACAACGGATTGTAGTAACTTTAGTTTTTGTTTGATAATTTTCAATCGCATTAGTATTAATTTTTGAAACGCACATTAAAATAATAAAGTTCAACACGCGTATAAGAGACTTAATTTTGCACGAAAAATTCTGGTCTCATAGCCATCATAGTCTTATAACGGATATAAGACTAGTTTGGTCTTGTATGAAAGCTAAGACATTTATGAATGAAATAAGTGATTATATTTAATTTTTCAACAAGAACTTAAGTAACTAAATGGAGAAGCGATGGTAAAGTAATGTTGCAGTATATTATTGCTTCAATTAATTTGTAATTTCCACTTTAAAAATCGCACGTTTAATAGCGTAAACATAATCTTGGAGATCCAGTGGCATTATTGCAATTATTAACCAATTTCTACAAAAATTATAATTTTATATTTCTGGAGTGATTAGGACTTGCTTAACCTAAACTATCTTTAGCTAGCTCCCTTTGAGAAAGCTTTTTCCACTTAGATTTTCAAAAGAGTTTAAGAAGCGGACGACTACTATCAGGTTAACACTTTCAATGAGCGGACATCAAAATACATTAAGAGGCATAAGTTTCTATACATGGAGAAAATTTTTAATTGAAAAACCATGCCAAAAAAATTGAGAAAGTCAAACCCATGATCTCATTTTCTTCGCTTAAATTTCATCCAGACAGTTGCAGTATATAATGTCCATTGAAAAATGGGGATGGAGTTTATGTGTCTATGTATATGGCGTCGAGTATGCCATGTAGTTCTATATCCCTATGAAGATGATGTTCATGGTATGGTAGTGTTGTTTCTCAATGGAGATGGAATGCATGTTTCTATGAATGTGGTGTAGAGTACATCTACTTGACGCCATGTTTTTTATTATTGCTGCCATGAAAAAAAATATGGCCGTTGTGATATACGCCATCTTCTACAGTTATGGCTGCCATTAAAGATGACCGTTTAACAAGAGGAAAAAATTAATTTATGAGGTAAATATGAAGGTTTTTTAGTTATTGATAAGAGTTGAGTTTAGAAAGAGGAGGATAATAATCATACTGGGNGAGGTAAATATGAAGGTTTTTTAGTTATTGATAAGAGTTGAGTTTAGAAAGAGGAGGATAATAATCATACTGGGAGCTTAGTCACGGGTTCTGTTAAACGCATAGCATCGCAACTTGTCTCGCAAAGTTAGGTACTTGCGAGACTCCTTAGCCATACCTTATTGCATATCTACTCTCTGGTAAGAGTTGCGATACCGCCAATACTTAACATTGCAGTTGCTAGAATCGGTAGTCACGNCATATCTACTCTCTGGTAAGAGTTGCGATACCGCCAATACTTAACATTGCAGTTGCTAGAATCGGTAGTCACGCATCCTACTTTCTCGCAAAATACTAGTTTTTTTCCTCGTAACCTTGCGAGTGATGTTGATCACCCGCAACTCCTAATTTGTTCTCGCAAACTCTTGTTGTTAAATTTTGGTTTACATAACTTATAGTTTTAATTTCTTTAATTGAAACAATTAAATAATTTTAGTTGAGCATTTTGAAAAAAAATTTTTTTTTGGAAAACAGTCTTAAGACTTGTGGATAAGTGCTATAATCCAAAAAAAAAATTAAAAAAAAAATTTTTTTTTATTATCTTTATTATTATTTTTATTATTATTTTTTTTTGAAAAATAATTTTTTTCTTAGAAAAAATGTGCTTCAATAAATTATAGAATTTAATTTTGTTCAAGTTAGTTATTTTTTTTAATAAAAGATTCAAATATTGGCGCGGTTTACTTTGCGATTTTTAGCAAATTCTACCGAGATGCTAGGAATATTGCTACACCATCCACGACTACCGATTTGCGAGATCCTCGCAAGTATGTTTGCGAGAATCTCGCAAGTACAGTCGAGTTGCGAGAAATCCATGACTAAGCTCCCTGGTGTTTACTCAAATGGTATTGGGACCTTTAGTTTTATTTTTAAACTCAAAATTTCTGAAAAGTTTATCATATGTATAGTTAATTGACATTAACTTTTGAAAATCAACTTGTACCTATATGTCTGATGCATCAAAATTTCCATAATCGTGTTGGCTATAGGCCTGTGTTAACATATTTGACACTCTATACCAGAATTTTAGTTAATTTTTGTTTTGTGTGTTCTGAAAATAATATATTTTGTTCTACACAACTGTGGGTGCCATGATGATGATGATGATGGCCGTCATTACATGATTTCATACACGTGTTGTGTTTGGTTACAAGGTCATGCGAGTTTTTTCTCCCCTATATTTTGTTTATTTTTATTTTTAGACTTTTTAGAGTTTATGTTAATACTGGACGAGTTTGTAATTTTAAGCATTTAGTGCACGCAATCTCCAGTCTCTTTTCTAATATTCCACTTCTCCCGCCCTCTAATTTGCACCTGGTGTACTACATGTACTTTTCTTCAGACAAACCTGTTCCCATTCATCTTACTAGATGGCTCTCAACATTCAATTTATCATTTACAGCTGAAGAATCAACACTCCACATGTTTTATACATTTCCCCGATGATGAGTGTAAAAATTTATTTATAAAATTTCAAAGTTAACAGGAAGAATGGTTCCTGAGTTTTGATAATATATATTTATTTATTAACAACTACTTCAAAATTCAATCTACAACAAAAACTGTGATATATACATTACTTGTTCACTAATCTCATTAGCTATAGTATAGTGAGGATAGACTACCAGATCGAGGTACATGTTATATGTTGGAATCGTCATCAGCGTTATAAGCAAAGGTTATGTGGGCATCCTCATGAGGAAGTTTGTGTGTAGCCTTATACACATTGGCTGCATACGTAATCTTTACGATTTCAAATAATATAGGTAGTACATATAGATACCAGTGGGCCTTGTTTCACAAAAGCTTACAATTTTACAATCACAATTATCCCACAATTCACAATTACAATTACAATTATACAATTATACAATTCACAATTCACAATTTTGCAATTTTACCATGGTTTCACAAACATAATTGTATTTGTGAAATTGTAACAATGAACTGTAAAAATCTTTTCACAATTTTAATTCTGCGTGTAATTATTTTTTTGGCATTTGAACATCACTTACTTCACTTTCATTGTGGTCAAAATGTCAAAGGAATCAATAAACAATTAACACAACATGTGCGATTAAATACAGTGGAGTTTACTAAAATAAGGCAGAGAATAAATTATTCCCTTTCATTTTACCGTAAAGTAACTTGTGAAGGTGAAAGTAAGTTCTCCTTTCTCTGTTTTACTTCAGTAAACTCCACTGTATAATTGTTGTTTATGCACCTTTTAACGTCATCCAAAACATTTAGATTCACAAAAACAAACAATAAAGTTGAAAGAATTTCTAATCAAAATCATTCACTCATACTTTTCGNAACATTTAGATTCACAAAAACAAACAATAAAGTTGAAAGAATTTCTAATCAAAATCATTCACTCATACTTTTCCTCCAAATAAACTGAGCGATGGTTTACATTATCAATGTATACTTCGAAAATTAACAGTGATTTGGTTAACCAATTTATGATAAAAGTTCACAATATGACTCACCTTATGGTTTCCATTTTAACGATTGATCAANAACATTTAGATTCACAAAAACAAACAATAAAGTTGAAAGAATTTCTAATCAAAATCATTCACTCATACTTTTCGTCCAAATAAACTGAGCGATGGTTTACATTATCAATGTATACTTCGAAAATTAACAGTGATATTTGGTTAACCAATTTATGATAAAAGTTCACAATATGACTCACCTTATGGTTTCCATTTTAACGATTGATCAATCCTTTAGGTTTAAGACGCTAAAGGTTACAATAATGATTTAATTACACAATGCGCAGCTCTACTTGTAAATTTTGATTACAAACCTAAACTTCATAATTTAACAAGTTTAAAATTAAAAACTAAAAATTTGATCAGCTGTTCTAAACGTTTGGAAATAATACCGGCTAAAAATAAATCCAGCCAAACATTGAGACTTGACACTTGATAGACAACTTATTGTAAAACCAACAATGAGATACACCTCAAAATGGCGAGACCACAGGGCCGTATCCATTTCTTCTCATGACCCTAGCCTTTGGATTTTCTGAAAAACGGAAGATTCAAACGTTGAAGTCTGTGAAGAAATCTTATTCAAGATGTAATGTGCTTGATTCGAGAAAAAATATTAACTCAACTCAATATTCTTCACAATTTGAAGAAACAGAAGGATTGAGAAGAATAATTTAGAATTGACCAATTGGAAGATTTGAATTTGAATTTACCACAATTTTTTAATTTTTCTGGCTGTAAATCAATCAGGGCAATGTAATACTTTTTTGTGGTAGAGGCGCGAACCTATGTCTGAATTTTTTAATTTTAAATTTTCCGACGTTTGACTAAATTCTAGTCAGACGAGTACTGCCAGGTTGACACTTTCGATGAACTGTCATAAAAATATTTGATTGCAAAGTGGAAAATACCATGTTCCTACTGTTGATAAAAATATATACTCGAATATATTAAATCTAGTAGAAATATTGATTTTGTACTTACAATTTCTGAAAGAATACTGTTGAAATGGGCACGGATATCTAAAGTTAACTTCAGAGTTGGTAAATACACTTTCATTGCTATTTGTACTGTCATGTTTTGAAAAAATAATATAAATCCTCAATTATTTTACAATTGAAGAGCTCAGTGCAAGAAATGCAATTGTTGATTTTGAGTTTTCAGAATTCCTGGTTTTCATGGAAGATCAGTTCAACCTAGTTATAAAATATCGGTTTGTATCGCTACAATACTCGAATAATGATATTCTTTGGGGATCCAATTATACGAAATTATGCGCTAAAAACATTTTGAATTTATCTTCAAATAATGATTTGATTTGGAAACCTGATGAATGTTTTTTTTTCCTTTTTGAAAAGTAATATCGATGTATCTGCGTAGATTTTAAGTATGTGATTTGCAAATTTTTTTCGATGATTAGTGGAGAAAGTATTTTCAACTTCGTTGCGAAGTATTTCACAAAACGTTATTATCTAAGTAGTTATTTTCAAGTTTTATATTTGGGTAAAAAATTAGAAAATTTAAAGTTTTTAATGTACAGAGCACTCAATAAATACCCCGCCTAAAAAGGTGCTTCTTCACTATTGCTACTACTTTTTGCCACTATTGCTAATACTCTTTGGTATTATTGCTACTTTTTGCTTCCTTCGTAGGGGTATTTTTGAGCGCACTGTATATTGATGCAGATTCCGTTAAATGCCATGTTCTAAATCTTATTTTATAATTAGCAAGAGTTAATTTTGCAGAGAAGTTTACTTTCAACAGAGTTTAAAAAAAATATGGCGTCCCAAAGTTTAAGATTGTTTTATACTTTCGAATATGAAAAATAAAGTAAAAAATTACACCAAAATTATTATTTTCAGAAATCCCTAAAAATGAATGTATATATTATTCTCATTTTAATTTTAATTTTCAGCTCAACTTTAAACGCAACACTTAACTGCTAACTTATATTTTTGTTGTTTGAAATTTTCATCTTTGTACTTAAGTACTTATATATAAACTCAAGGTTCCTTGACAACAGCAACAACGGCCGTTAGAGTCGAGAAATCTTGTATAAACATATAAAAAAAATTCTAGTTGAAACCAGTTGCATATTTTTCAAGAACTAGTCAGAGACATTTATATTATTAAACTTTCTGGTGCAACGGTAGGACTACTTAAGCCATGTTTTACTGATCTCCCCTGGAAACCAGATATTTGTGTAAAATCAAAATCAACAAGTGCATTTCTTGCACTGAGCTCTTATTGTAATTTACAATGCGAAAACCTAGTGTAAAAATTTAATTACAATTGTTTTACAATTGTTAAATTTTGGACTTTGTGAAACAGCTTTTCCATAAGAACTTGTAATATTTCACTTGTAATTGTGAACATCTACTTGTAATTGTGAAAATGGATTTGTAATTGTGATTTGTAAGTTTATATTTTATGAAACGTAAAATTGTAAAATTGTAAAAAAAAATTTCAGAAATTTACAATTGTAGCATTGTAAACTTTTGTTTCACAGCTGTCTAGGCATTTACCGGGAGCGTAAATGGTTCATCCTTAAAGGACTCAAATTCTTCAAGAGAAGAAAAGGTTGGGGAAAAAGGGTCGTCTGGAAGTACAACAGTCGAAGTATCAGCACCTTCACCATTTTTTTTTAATATGGAAAACAAAAAATCCGAGCCCTCCAATTCTAGACCCAAGTCAAATATACAACAGTCTGGTTTAAAATTTTTCACGTCTGATACCATCATGAAAATCGTGGGAATCTTTTTGCTATAAGGGACTTTTGGTATTGTTTTTGTCCAACTTTTGCCGTTTTACTAGTCCTGTCTGTATTATTTCTTCGGCATACAATGCGCATAAAATGAAAAATTTTAAGCAGTCCCTCGACTCTTTAATATTAATTATTGATTTTCTTCCAGACAATATAGCAGATGTCGAAATATATCCCCTCTCTCGGATAGAGTTATAAGTTTCTACATGTACCTGGAGCTCCTTTAACTGCGACTCTTGCCAATTACTTCCGTTTGAAAAGTATAAATTTAGTGGAGAAATTATATAGCTACAAGAGTTTAAGAGAACCTTGGGAACAAAATTAGAATGAGTCATATAGCATAAACGGAGAACCGATTAACAGAGAACGGAGAAACGGAGAACTCGCCTCCTCACTCTTGATACTAATCAACGTCACCCCAAAGTCTGCAAAGTTCTGATAACTGGTTTTGAAGCTTCCCAGAAATGAGACAGACTCCAAGATTCCCACCAAAATAATGGACGGCTTACAAACTGAGAAAATTCCTCGGTTGTGTAAATTGATGTGCCTATGGGAATGCTTGACCGCTTCAATTCCAAGTCCCTCACGCTATAGATTGCTTTTGCTTTTGAAGCAAACAGCTGTTGGTGTTTAGATGCAATCTGAGGGTTCACTGTGTAACCCTTTAAATAGAGGGAAGCTTCTTCAATGGAAAATGTATATGCTTTTTTGGTAGACGTATTCAAGCAAAAAGAAGCGGGACTATTGGTGAACATAATATCAATGTTTATACCATTTGGAATTCAAGACGATAGTTGAGACAACGAGGCACTTGGTCTTCCAAGAAAGTCCACAGTCTTTGATAGAGCCGTCTTTGCTTTTCTAGCTACAAATCCCGTATTACTATCAGTAATGTGGCTTTGGAGAGAGTCTGAGTAGTAGCCAATGGCAGTAGAAAGGCTTGTCTTTACATCTAAACCCTTTCACAACAATGCAGTGCGGATCCCACGATAAGGGTACATCATGTTATAGTCTGTCAGCTGCGTCCCTTAAACTGTGATTTGGCAGTTTTGGAAACATGCGCAGAAAAATTGATTACAGAGTGCAAAATTTCGCTGAGGGCTAGAGCTGTACCGTCACTGTTTAAAACTTTGCACTTCAAGTACATGTAACTTAAAGCAAAGTCAAAGTAAATGTTTGGAGCAATGGAGTCGGATATATGAACCGTAATGCTGGTGTTGTCTTTGACTGTGTTTATTGGAACAATTTTTATATAATCAGACTGTAAAAGGCTCACATCCAATACTGGGCTTGAAAAAATGTCTAATTGAGAAAAGCTAGGCTTTGAGCCTGAAACTAGTGAATGATCCATTTTATTTTGGGCCACTAAACTTGCGCTGGGTCTCTCTTCCACAAAATTTTTTCTTTCCCAATTTGAAAGAATGAGCGGGACTCTTCTTCTTGAAACTGGATTTTGCAACTGGTTTGATTTTGATTTGTTTTTTATTCTTATACGCGTGTCTACGTTTGTTTTGTCCTTTTCCTTTTTGATTAGATTTGGCGGCACTTTTTTTCTCCTCTAACCTTCTGACTCTTTCTTTTTTTTGCCTTTTTTACACTCTGCACCGAGGTTGTGTAAGAAAACACCAAGGGAGTTAAACCGCCCTAACCAACTTGAGTAGGTATTGAACTATCCATTTTTCTAAGTTTTGAGACACCGTCTTCACAATAAACTTCAAGCATATGGGTCTTACTTTTACAAATAAATTTTATACAAAAACTGGCTGGAGCAAAGTCAATTTCTACACTGAGACTTGTGGCGGGACGACAGTCAATTAAATCATAACGCTTTATTTTGAAAATGGAGCAAGACTGTTTTATATCTGTCTCTTATTTCAGGAATTTGATCCACGTTTTCATTGGAAAGTTGTATCTCAATGTCTTGGATAGTGTCTAGGTCAACAACTGGGTAATAGAGGAAATTGGCGGGATAATTGTGAACGAGAATCACGTCTGTCGTGGATTTCCAAGAAAGAATTTGCTTGTCTGTTGAAAAAATTTTAAAGTAAGGGATGCTTTTTCCATTGAAAAACTGAGGTTTGATTACATTGGACAAGACCAAAACATGATCATGTAGAACATCAACATCAATGTTAGCGACGCTGGGCGAAGAATGGTTTTCATAATTGAACTAAAAGCGAAAAACGATCCTAAAAATTGTTTCTAGTATAGTGGAAAATCTCACCATGTAACCAGTTTTTTGAACACAGTCAGCAGATATTACATTTCCATCATAAGCACAGGAAATTTTATACGTCTGGAGTGAAGTGTTGATATTTTTTATCAAGGAGTCTACCGTTGGCTCGGCAGGCTCTTGGACTGTAGCATAGGACAGTTGATTTCGGAATATATTATAGCTCAATGACATCGTAATGTCGATAGCATTTAACATGTCATTACTCGGTGGGTTTTCTGCCATTGTTTCTCTTTTGGAGAACAATTTTACATTGAATCCAAGGGCAAGAGCATAATCTAAGTGTATCTCGACTTTATCTATTTCGTCTTTATTTCTGAAACCAAATTGGACTTTGTGATCTGGGGTAACACGTATAAAAAGTCCCAATGTGGGAGCTTAGCGCTGGAACAGTTCTTTGGACTTGTTTAAAATTTCCTCAAACCTTGAAACTTTTTTTTTCCAGACATTGATGATCATTTTGAATTTCAAGATGACTGTAATCTTATTATTCCCGTCATGGTGACCAAATATAGTTTGCTGTTCTTTGTTTGCCTTTGGGGAATACCTTAAATCACACAAGGCAACTTCAAGGGGTAGTTTCACCACACTTTATTTAATAGTTTATTACAAAAAAAGTTTGTTTTGTTTGCAGGAAAGAAACTCTAGACAAGTTTCTACCCACAGTCACATACTTTGAGAATGGTGTCATTTTTCTCAGAGCCATTATGATTTGGCGGGAATTGGAACTGGATTCAATTCTTCGGTCAAGAAGCTTCCTGAAACAGAAAAGTAACGTGGACATGATACTTGGCGTCTAATTTGAGACTGAAAGCAATTACTAATAATTTCGTCTCCTTCAAGAGTTTCCAAATAGTAAAACAAAGGGAACGCTGTGACTGCTTTTCTTATCTTAGAAGAATCTAATCATGAGTCTATGGTTCAATGAAATTCCCGCCAGAAATTTACTTGAAGATATGGGTTGAATATGACTGCGTCTTTGATGCTTTTTCAAACGTTAGTCACTTTCTTGCGANGTCTTTGATGCTTTTTCAAACGTTAGTCACTTTCTTGCGATCCTTACAAACTGTCCGACCTAAAAACTTAAATTTGAATTCCCGCTTCCCGATTGTCGGGGAAATTTTNTTGCGATCCTTACAAACTGTCCGACCTAAAAACTTAAATTTGAATTCCCGCTTCCCGATTGTCGGGGAAATTTTTTACTTTATATTCTAGAGTTTGTGGTTTGGTCATGATTAACTGTAACCATTTTGAAATACCAACTTTTNAATTTTTTACTTTATATTCTAGAGTTTGTGGTTTGGTCATGATTAACTGTAACCATTTTGAAATACCAACTTTATGTTGGCGGGATCCATGGCCTTCTTAGGGGTCATTTTTATAGTAGTGTGGTACCTAAGGAAGAGTATGTGTCTGGTAAATTATATTATGTTTGCAAAGGGTTTGTTTTTGGGTACCTGTTGTTGTAATTTTGAACGACATGAGGCCCGAGAAACTTGAAAGAAGCNAATTTTTTACTTTATATTCTAGAGTTTGTGGTTTGGTCATGATTAACTGTAACCATTTTGAAATACCAACTTTTTGTTGGCGGGATCCATGGCCTTCTTAGGGGTCATTTTTATAGTAGTGTGGTACCTAAGGAAGAGTATGTGTCTGGTAAATTATATTATATATGCAAAGGGTTTGTTTTTGGGTACCTGTTGTTGTAATTTTGAACGACATGAGGCCCGAGAAACTTGAAAGAAGCCCCAAGGTCTACCTCTTTCATTTTAGTGATGGTTTTTCAAAGGGTCTGAATCACCCTCTCTGCCTACAACAGGGTACACTTGTTAATGTATAGACTCCTCAGGGCATATCTCTTATTACCTGAGATGCCTTTCTAGTTGATCTCGCAGAGTAGAGGTGCATGTTATGATCTTTTAGTTAAGAGTTCATGCCATGGTTTTAAAATTCTTTTCCATGGTCCGATAGTATGAAATGAAAATAGTGCTAAAAAGTTTTCATGTCTAAACAGAATTGTAGAAATGCATTATAAAGGCAGGAATGACTCAACCCAGATTGTTTAAAAACGTTTTTAAGCGCGGCCATAACTGATGGGCCATTCTTGTGTTTGGTATAGGCTATATATAAAAATCAAGAAAACATATCCAAAACTACAAATACAAAGGAAAACTTTTCACGTTCTGCGGTTTCCCTATCTAACTGTATCAAGTCTATAACATAGCTCATGTGGGGAGGAAAATGTAAGAGTGGGGTGAGTCTTAGACTGTTTAACAATGGGACGATAAATGAAATATTACTCGATGCCAGACAAAATCTCCCTCACTTTTTTTGGGTCTTTGTACTTTTTTGTTTTAAGAAACGTATGTAAGCCACTATAACTCTCACTCTATTTTTTGTCTATGTATTTTTTTTTTATTTGTCTTGCAGTCATAATGAAATTCTTTTACAAAATACAAAATGAATGGGATAAAATTTTTAAAGGTCCGATTTCTTTAAAGTTTCCCCTTCCAGAACCTGTAGGGGAGAGACTTCCTCTTGCTACTGTCATAAATGTTGACTATGATTACAGACAAGAACTTCGTTAAAGTTGTTTGAAAAAAGCAATCCTTCTAGAGATTTCGATTGACCTGTTGATAGAGAATGGTGAAATATATNGTTAAAGTTGTTTGAAAAAAGCAATCCTTCTAGAGATTTCGATTGACCTGTTGATAGAGAATGGTGAAATATATTAAGTCAAATACCTTATTATTTATTACCCAATGCGACGTAAATTATCTGCGAGTTTATTTTATAGAACATGTTATCATACTCCTCGTCTTTTGAAAGTCCAAAGACAACACTTTCATAAGTCTGACCCTGAAACGAGGAAAATCAATTTCTATTCTTTATCCAAAAAATTATTTCCCNATAAGTCTGACCCTGAAACGAGGAAAATCAATTTCTATTCTTTATCCAAAAAATTATTTCCCAGACCTGTGCTATATGAACTGTCATGGCGAATGCCAGCTTCAAAGGATATTGTGTACGTTGAAACGATTGCCTTTCGAGGGGGTCATAGATTGGATAATTTACTGGTGTTATGGAAATATCGTTATGGAGTGCATATGACTTTCCACAATNAGACCTGTGCTTTGTGAACTGTCATGGCGAATGCCAGCTTCAAAGGATATTGTGTACGTTGAAACGATTGCCTTTGGAGGGGGTCATAGATTGGATAATTTACTGGTGTTATGGAAATATCGTTATGGAGTGCATATGACTTTCCACAATAAAAGT